>JAPYYT010002896.1:0-15128 GCA_030522565.1 Ceratosolen corneri | reverse complement strand
ACACACTCTCTCGCTCGCTCTCTCGTTGCGCTCTTTGCTTTCGGCTACCACACGGCCGCCTCTGTTTCTCCACCGGCTGTTTTTACAATATCGCGTTGGCTATATGTGCGCGTGATATATATGATTCGTCGTTCCCTTCTCCTGGTCTAGTAGGCGAATCACGCACAGGAGCAATTCGATGAATGCGCTGCATGCGATTTGCAAATGCGTCCACTTGGTTGCTTTTCTTCTTCCCCAGTATTTCTCATTTCTTAAAACTACGTTTGTGGTTATTGTCGATGAACTTGTCGTCGTCGTCTTCTTCTTCATCGTCTTCAACGTCTTCAACGTCTTCAGCGTCTTCAACGTCGTCAACGTCTTCAACGTCTTCAACGTCTTCAGCGTCTTCAACGTCGTCATCGCCTGCGTCATCGTACTCGCCACTACTATTATTATCATCATCAGCGTTTATTGTTTTTGTTATTGTTACGTGTGCATTATTATATTAATAGTGAATGAGTATGCGACAGTTTGGAAAATCTAAAGATTCGAGCGGCTTTGCGTATTTTGCAAGCAATCTACAAGTCTGAGAATGCAATGCTGCTGGCCAAAGCGAAGAGTCGCAAATACTCATTATTAATAAAAGTCGAATTAATAATAATAAAGTGAACAAGAAAGGCTTTTTCAAGAATGCCACACGACTTTTGCATACGATGCACAAGCACGGATGTCAGCGGTAATTGCGACTCTTATTGACTCTGTGACGTGCGTGGCACAACTATTCTCGGTTTAATTTTACAAATTTGCATAACCCGTCCGACGATTCGAATTACATTTGTTGCTATTATTTAGCCGCATATTTCTCCGCTTCATATTTTTAGACATTTTTAGACTCGCACGCACACGATGCCCCAAGGAGAATGAATGTATAGAGTGGGAGCGCGAGACGGAGAAGAGGACTTGGATTCCAATGATTGACAGGAGGCTCGAGTGCTCGGTACTTTTAAAAAAACGGACAAAGTATTTTATAGATACTCGAGGCATGCTTGCTGGCGCTAATGCTATTTGCTAATGTCGGAGATGGATTTTATTGCATTTTTACTGTGCTCTTTATGATTTTGCAATTGGCTATGTCTCGTCGCAATTGCTTGACAAAGTTTCGCTTGTGGATTGAGTTGGAGCCGACCTGCATATAGTAGGAATTATATCTTTTTACGATCGTGGATGGGGATAGAAAAGACCTAAGGTTGAGCAGTCTCGATGCAGACCTGCTACTGAGAACTTCAAGGCCAAAGCTCCTGCGTGGATGTGATGCGTCAAACAATCTTTTATCAGGGAATATAATGAAATTAATGTTGAATTCATGTTGCCGCGAGGCAAGACGGATGCCTATTAACATCGAGGAATATCACATCAAATCTTTGCTCAAATTGACGTTCAAACTCCGGGAGTTACGAACAACACGTAGGGAATAGACGAAATAACGTGTGATTGAATTAAATTACAAGATTCGGAGACATTGATGCTTTACGAGCAATTAAGATTAGCATTAATCGAATGAAGCTCACGGGGTG
Organism: Ceratosolen corneri; assembly: GCA_030522565.1. Taxonomy (NCBI): domain Eukaryota; kingdom Metazoa; phylum Arthropoda; class Insecta; order Hymenoptera; family Agaonidae; genus Ceratosolen; species Ceratosolen corneri. The sequence continues at coordinate 13,575 of JAPYYT010002896.1, read as the reverse complement.
GGGGGGGGACTTATCAATAGAATATATACAACTCCAATCGTAAGAGTTAACAATTTTGCAAATTTGCATTTCGTTTTAAAGCTTTAAAGGCCAATTGCCTCCTCGTACTCCAACTGCTGCACAAAATATTGACAAACTACACGTGTCCCATATTCTTGAAAACAAACTTCAATGTTTCGTTATCTAATTATCGACGAGGTTTCGGGATAATTCATATAAGGTAATGGCACACTAGACTGAAACTTACCAATGAAATATTTCCATAATTTTCTCGCGGCTTTGCATCACAGCCGCGCGCATTAATTTTATATCAATTTCTGATATTGATATTGAGAAAGACGATAATGCTTCTGTAACTGTCAATAAGACTGTCGACGTGCTTCGTAACGTCAGCTCGTACTCGCGTGCAATTTTTCCCCTTCGGCGTTAATGCTATTCATTATTTTGCTTTTCCGAGAGGCGATTAATTATAATTTTCATTACAATGTATTTGGCCGATAAATGTAATCTCCGTGGGAGCGATTATGTCATAATCGAACGCGCCTGTATTAATCTCGCGATGTAATAATTGTGCACGTGAAAGGCCGAATTGCCGAATTCCGTTTCATCCACGAGAGAAATTGAGGGCACACGAGTACCGTGAAATTGCACCAGAGATTACCAGAGATAGTGATGTCACAGTATTTTCCATCTCCCAAAATATCAAGCAGATTATTAATATAATCAGCGATGATAAGAAGGTGTGTCAATAGAAAAGGCACACATTTGTTAATTGACGGTATCTAGCGATAAAAAGTCCATCGAAGAAATACGTTTATCACTTTATAGAAGAAGCATAGTTAACGAATGGTTCGCCATTAAAGTTCTCCGTACTCTCTAATGAACTGCAAATGGATTTAGAAAAATTGCGGCCGACACCACATATGACAAACTTGATTTATGATTTATGTTGCAAACATCGCGATCACTACATCGGTCAATGGATTGATGAAACCCGCGAATAAACTGATGTTGTAAAAAAGGTAAAAAAGGTAAGGGATACGAGTAGCGAAAGCTTTAGGTCTGATGACTGCTGGACCTAGTGGTAAAGAAATGCCGCAACCTACATCATCGTTTGAAATTTCAGTAATGAATGCTCGAGATTAAATCTCGAGTCGTGCACTTTTACAAGATGCCGATTGATGGGACCGTAACATTTTCTGGATATAGGCTGAACGGAGGAGATAAAGCCCCACAAAAGCTTACGATAGCGCGCTAAAAACATAGACTGTTGAGCTATGACACACTCGTCGTCTCACGTTAAGGATAATTCTTTTATCAGAGTTCCTTTTAACAAACTCTTGTCCTTTATTATTTCCAATGCAGAGACTACGCGATCTCTATTTAAAATTTCGATAATATTGAGAAGATATATATATGTATATGCAGCTTTAGAGAATCTTAAATGCGTTTATATATCTAGTTTATAAGTACGATCAAATGTATTTTGCATATGTATTTCAAAGTAATCTCGTATCTATAAAGGGATATTTTTGGATAATTTTATCAATTTTTCGTCGTTTTACAGAGAAGCTTCGAAAGATTGCAAATCGCTCTTCGCCTAATAATATATAATTGTAGAGTCATCGATTCTAATTTTAGCCTTACATTAGTATTGTTACATTAAGACTTTGGTCGGATTAACATTTACAAAATGTCAAATTCAAAAGACTCTTTAGGACGTTGAAAATTATAATTATTAAGCAATCCGAAGAATAAGAAGAAGTCATCTTTAATGGTGGATGCTGCGGATATTTTAAAGCTCATTCGAGCAGTTTCTTATATATTATTGAATTAAGTGATCCCATCCTTGGAAGTTTATCTAGGACTGCTAAAATGACACGATACCAATGCTTTATTTGGCCTACTCTTCTGCCTTTATTTGTTTGATTGTTTTTTATTTACTTATTTTCCCCATTAAGTCACTCGTTAATACCACAATACGGCCATTACCGACAGACGAGTGTACTCAAATAAACGGATTCTTCCAAGACATCTGCGTTGGTTACTTGAGAGAGTAATTTTGTTTAGCAGGTGACGGACAAATCATTTGTCTAAAGAGCACAGCGAAAATAATTTCAATGCTATCGGGAAACATTATAAATCAACGGCACTGATCTTGAAAGTGATAGAAATTCTGCATTTGCCTATCGAATAATGAAATTCGAGGCAATATTTGCAGCAATAAGTGTGGTGTGCAAAATTTGTAAATCAAATGTAACAATTGCAAAAGCAAGCAGCGCGGCTTCTCTTTTGAAGCGATTACAAATTACGACTATTGCTGTAATAACGAGAATAAATTGTTGCTCTCTCTAATTGGCCGTATGTCTGCATAATAAATCATTGATTTATATTATCTACGCTTGCGTTAGGTGTTTCATTTGCACGATCTAATAACATTCGGCGCTATTACGAATAAGCTGCAGAGATTTTGTTTTTTGTTTCTTGTTTTACAGCCACATAAAGCCCATCTCCGCGAATGTAGCAGCATTGTACGTGGGATTTATGTGCGAAGCAATAATGGAAGAATAATGAACAAACACGAGCGAGCAAATGGCATTGCAGTGCCTCGTAAGGTAAGTACGGTCGCTGTGTAAATGCAGTAAAATCATAGGAGCTTCTTAATTTGATTTGAGAAATCGGCATAACTCCAATCTTAAGAATCTGGTACTGAAACTTACTGACATTAGACTTAAACTGCTAATCGTATAACAATATATTATCACTTTAAACTTTTAATGCGCATTAATTTTTCTTATATTCCGACTGGTTGGCCGGTGGTTGACTTGGTAAGGCCATATGAGATGGCAAATTGGAAAAATAAAAGTGTCGCGAATATTGCATTAATTGGCAATGTAAGGCAATCTCGAATATGAAAATTGAATGAAATTATATAGTGTCGTTATAATACTCTAAGTACACTAGAATGCAAATGAAGATTGAATGCTCACAGCACAGAGCCACGCAAAATGAATTGGATTTAGATGAATCAATTCATTGTTTAAAATCATTAGCGCGAAGAATTTCTTTTTCGTTTGGCGCAGCTGAATTGTGAATTTGAGTGAATTTCGTGCTACTAAATTTCAAATATAGTATCGCTCACAATAATTACGAGTAATGTATGTGCGAGTACATCTTAGGGCTTGAATATTTACGGTACCATCAATAACGATCCAGAATGGTATTTGGAGGACTTATCCGAATCTCAAAGTCAAAAGCAGTTTTGGTTATTAAAATCTTTTTTTTTTTATTATTAAGAAAGAATGATGGTGCATTTGTACATTATGAAAACAACGTGGAATGATCAAATTTGTCAAATTTTAGTCCTGAAATTTCGATTATCTTACATTATTCAGTTTATTGATTTCAGCAGTCTTATAAGTACGAAAGTTGCTCGCTTTATCAATTCAATATCAATGTTCTTCCAACATTAAGTAAATTAATTCAAGACGATCACTAAAATTTGTAAATCCAACTCAGTACAAGTCTATTATTTGTCAGCTTAAAAGTAGTCTAATTTGCAATTTGCAATTTAAAAATTATTTTTTTACAATTATTATTTAAAGAAATCACTAACATTAAGCAGTCGTGTATAAAGTTTTACATACTTGTACTCTAAAGTCAATTATAACGAATACATACATATCGAATTAAGTTTTAATTTAATTTCATTAAATCATTATTGAACCCCAAAGTGTTTACATTTTATCAAGCAATTTCATTGCAATATTGTTACGCATTTGCTGTGAATATTAAACTTTGAATATCTGTATAAATTCCACATAACTTATGGTTTGCATAAAAAGTTTTCTCCTGCGTGAGTGAAAAGTAAATTAAAATAACATGCTCCTATAAATTATTTTCGTATCGTATATCATCGGTTTTTCAGCAATTATATTTTATTACACATCATTTATTTATATCTATAAATAATTCCGTAAATTTGATACATCGAATAAGGTACAAGTATATTTGTATGATGAAAAATTATTATTTTTATAGCGTTTAACTAATAGATGATATTATTTTATGATTAATGGATTTTATTTTTTCGCAAAATATTATATTTCAATATTACTTTATTACAGCTTTTATGTTTGTCGACGTTTATTTTAAAAATTTGCCTTGCCATAATTTCATTATATTGCTGATAAAATTATAAGAATAAAAAAAAACCATTTACAATATGTTGGAGTTTTTATAATATTCAGAATATGTAATGTTATGATTTTTTTAAAATGAATTATAAAATTAAGTCAAATACTGAATTGAAAAAAAAAGACAATTTATATATACATAAATTTGTCATTAATTTACCAATTATTCTGCGAGTAATACATTGGAAAATATTAAAATGAAAATATATTAGTAATTAGCCGACCAAAAGAACTAATTTAATAACTTCTTCAATAAAACGTAAAAGTATAATTATTAGAAAATAAATAATATAAACAATTCAATTAGGTGCACGAATGACCAGTTTGATCTTCTTAAAATATGCAAAACTTCATAATAATATACAATATCTTTCCGTAATAATTATAATGTAATATTTCAAGTGACTGATACTTGATAATTAAAAATTATAAAATCCATTATGCAAGCACGAAATACGCTATAATCTTGAAAAAATTTCATTTTCTTTTACTACGCTTTGAATAAAATGAATTTATACGAGAACATAAATCTAGTCGTTATGCGCAAGAAGTTTTCAAAATCTTATTCGGTAAATAGCATCCGAAGCTCGCTGACGAACATTATTCTTATCTTATGAAAAAGGATGAAAATAAAATGTAAAGTGTAAACCATTTATCCCCAGTAGTTTATTTTTAATACTAAACTTAGGACAGCAAAAAAAGTTTTAGGCAAATGAAAAGCAAAAAAAAAAAAAAAATGCAAACACCACAAATAAAAGTGTATTATAAAGTATACTTTATAATAAATGTACTCCAAGATAGTGAATAAATAGAAAATAAACGTGTAGTCGAGTGAATATTTAACTATACATTTATGTAAATAAGATAGATTTGCAAGCCATTTAAATGAAAAGGACTTGAAAAATTGTTCAATTAGAAATGACAAAAGTCGGAATAAAATCAACCTGTATTGTGCAAATAATAGGGATGAGAAAGAAAGCGTATAAAAGTAATATAAAACTAATTCGTTATGGAAATGAAAAATCATTCAAAGTGTATGCATGGAAATTATTAATAAGTAAAGCTCTTGGAAAAATCACGTCCCTGATAATAAAACGTGATCTCCATAATAGTGACGCTTACATGTATATTTTTCAAATATTGGCAGTATTCTTTAATATTGAATTTTAAATCGTCAACTAGGTTATCAAAAACACATGCAATAAAATAAATGACTGCTGATACAAGTGATTTAAAGGCTCGCAATAATGGTGCCTAAGCAACGCGAATTCAGATTAATGTTTAAAATTACAGGCCGACACTGTCACTATATTTCAAAATAAATACATTTCCTATTAACATTTCGCGTATCTCGCGACAGTGAATAATTAGCCCAATATGTAAATGTGTGTAGAAAGTTAAATGAGAGAAACCGTTTCAAAGAATATGTGTGGACATTATGTACGCTCTGATTGATATTCCAGAAATAAAGATATAAAAGTATTTTGATTGTATGAAACGATTCAATTTCAAATACCATTACACGTCATTATATCGCGAGACTAATCGATTACGAGGGCTTACGCTATATATTTGCAAACAAAGCACATGTTGCTGTTTTTTCTTTTTTTTTCATACAGTGATACTCACGTTAATGAGTAAAGACTGCGAAGGAGGCGAATAAAATAAATGGATCGATCGATTCAGCCGCCCTACAACTACGAGAAATCCAATATCTTCATGACAAATAAATATTTTAATTTCAAGCTCGTTTTCTCTCACTTTGCATTCTAATATTGAATATTTAACATTTACATTTAATTCAAATTTAAAACTACAAAGTAGCCTCCGTGGCTTAGTAGCTAAAGTAAAAAATATTCACGCTCGTCTGATTGATAATTTAAAAAGTATCAACATCCAATTATAATCAATTAATTCTTTTGTTGCTTTCGATATTATTGTTCGTAAAATAATAACTGTGTGTCGGAAACATAAAATTGAAAGCAGCGTAAGGAGAAGATTTTAATTATGGTATGTCGCATTCGATTTACAATAATACAAATGAGGCCGATTCATAATTTCCACGAGCTCATACTTTATTTGATTCGGAAAGGTCAATAATATTTAGAACATTGCTACTTTGTACTATCTTCGATGTATGCTTACAATGTGCTTACAATCACACTTCATTTTGGCTTTGGGATTGTATTGACGTTGTACAAAGTAAAAATACCAAGAGCACACAGCATACTTTAAATAATCGAGCCTATTAGAGCCTAAAGGAGAAAGAAAGAAAGAAGAAAAAAAATTGCACACATTTTTGTTTCGCAAAAGTAATAAAAGCACAACAATAGAGCGGGCATAAATGCATTTGTGACGAAATTAATAATTACCGCGGGAAATGGCAATGCGAATGCAGGCGAGCCTTTTAAAAAGAAAAAACTTGTACAACCGCTAACAACACAACCGCTGCGTTAGAAACAACTTCAGCGCGATTCCATTGGTATTCCAATATACGTGATATTAACAGCTCTATGTATGGCAATCCTAATGGCACGTATTCAGACAATCGGAGATGGCAGTGGTGCAATGGTGCTTGTAAGCTGTTGTAGAATTCTGAATTTCTTCCTAAACTGAAATTCAACGAGGCAGATTTACCTTGGTCGATGAGCCAATTGGCTTACGCCCGTTTAACAATGATCCATCTTGTTTGTCACTTTGATCGAGCCCAACTCCCAACCAGCGGATTAGCGTCGTATTCGCGGATGCTTGGAAATCAGCCAGATTCGGTGATTCAGCGATTAATCGAGCAGAGCTAATGAGATAAAACTGTAAGCCTTTGTTAAATGGAGAGAGAGACATTGGCGAGTTGCGCGGCGTTCGTTTCCATTCGTCGCCAAGACTGCGATGAACTAATTTGAGCGCACGCTGCCGCAAATTTAGATAGTAAATTTAAAAATCTTGCCCACGATTTTCTCAATGAAAATCTCGCCCCCGATAATGGAAAGCTCGCGTGGCTGTGCTTTTTATGCAATTCCAATCAAAAAGATAATGAGAATTTTGCATGTTCGAGAAAACAGTGAGAGTAATTATTATTGTTTATTGAGGAGCTTTCGAGTGTCAATTTTATACTCGAGGAGAACACAATTGATTGCACCGACCTTTCAAAATCACGTTAATTCAATTAATTTTCATATCGTTGTCGCATCATATTATTACAAGCTAATCGTTATCGCTTCTAATGGTCGGTCAGTGCGCAATATCTGTGCATATAAATGTTTATTAAGGCCTCGCAATGAGGTTCAGTTAAGGACAATGATATTAACGAGCATTAATTAAGACTGGCAATTAATCTATGGATCATAATAAAATAAAAATCGTAAATACGTTGCTTCAATTAGGTCGATAATAAAGAGATTGAATTTTCCGTGAAATGTCATGTGCCATAGCGTTATCGGTTATACTTTTCGACATCTTGTCACGTGAAACTGAACAAATAAACATGAAAAAATAATTTACAAGAATTGCGATTAGCGACGAAATCGTAGGCATGTTTTCAATCTTTCTGCAAAAGTCGCACTCACACGTTCCTTTAGTTCTGAATGGATTTAATTTCCACTTTTTTGAGGTTATGTTATGTATAAAATTCTTTTTTTCTCCAAATTATAAATATTTATTTAAAAACACTCGTCTAATCGCACCTGAGAACTTAACTAAAAATCCAATTATAATTTTAATATTATGTGTTTTCGTATTGCGAAACGACCGCTTAAATTTGTTCATTGTATTTTTTTTATTGTTTAGGTGATGTTAAGGGGACCAAAGAAACGTCGCAAAGTCTTGGTTTTAACTGCCAGAGACTGAACGATTTCATTCGAAAAGCGAAACTAAAGCCAAACTAAACGATGAATGCTATCATAGCGCTTTGCACATTTTGTGAAATGCATGGCCCAAAAGTCATATTTACAACCCAAACTTATAAAAGTTTCGATAATAAAGATACCGAAAAATTAAAATTCTATGGCCCAAAGGAAGTTTTACGACAGCCACAAGGCTCGCATTCTGAATTGCTGGAGAACTGCGAAGGTTGTCATAGTTTAGGAAATCTGAAATACTTGAGTAACGAGCACGAGACAAGAACCTCTTTTCTTTCGGCGCAACAGCCTCTCACGCAAGATATTAAAGCTCTTCTAAAACATGCTTGTATAAGGTAAACTTTTTTCACTTTACTTTAAATCACATCATTCCAATTATAATTTAATCTATACCTCCGAATCGTTACTATTATTATTATTATTTTAAAGCCTACTGTCAATATGTAGCTCATAATGTTCTTTTAATTAGGAGTTTAAGCTGCGAAGTGCATCCTGGAAAGGAAGGAGTTTGTTATTTTGGCGATGAGTCAAGAGGTCATGTTCTAAGTCATACATTCTCATTGAAAGATGCACAAGTAGGATATATCTTTTATAATTTACAAGACTTAAAACGATGAATTTTTTTTAGAAAAAAAATGTTCTTATTTCAGGCTAGAGGATTGCGAAGATGGTGTAGTTTTATAGTCTTCATGAGGGATAAACAGTTTTTATTAAATATGTGGCCATTTCTTGTCGATAATTTGAAAGAAATAATTAGAGAATTGCAAGATTTTGCCGAAAAGAAATATAATGCCGAAGAGGCTGAATGTCCGCAGCGGGTTGTACGTTTAACTACGGTCAATTGTGGGCCTGGCTCTAAGCCCAGTACTAATAAGCAGTCGCGAACCATTAATGAAATTACAAATGAGAAGCACGTATTTGTAAGGTTAGAATATTAATTCATTTTTGTAATGAAGGCTTTCGACTGTCTGTTTAATTTTGAAAATAAGCTTTTCTAAATTCGTAGAATTCATATGTGGTTCGTTTGGATACTGAGCGCTGGAGCAAGACATTTTGTAGAAATATTACCAATGAGTTTATTAGATACAGATATTAACTTTGATTTAGAGAATCATCATGGTAAATTTGAAATGTAAAATTAATTTAAACGAATGCCATTACTTATATCCGCCTAATATTTATTAATCATTGAATAGAAACTGAAGAGGGTTTTACTCTAATTAATGCCAAATCTCCTGTTAATTTAAGAGTCGATGCTCAAATACAAGATTTCACCGAAATTTCGGAACTGAATCCCATTTCAGTTCTTAGGAATTTAAGAAATGCACTTGGAAGCGATCAATTTCGACAAATTTTATATGCAGTTTTAATAGGGATACAAATTCTTGTAAGAGGTCCGCCTTTGGAAGGTCTCGAGTCCTTGTATGGTTTGTGCTCGCTCGTACCCCGAGCTTGTCAAAGAGTAAAAACCCACGCACAAGAATACCTAGACTCAAATATATGTAATTTTATTAGTAAGTTACCGATCCACTAATAATATATCATTACGCAACTTCAAATTCAATTCAATAAGAATCTCTCGTTTATAAGCTTCGGGCGTTAAATCAATTTCTTTGACGATGAAATAACGTTTTTATTTGTTTAAAAATCCGATGAAATATATAACGTTGAAAGTTGGAAGAATTTGAGTAACTATATTAATGTGTTTTTACGTCAAGTAACATCTCGATATGCTCTTCCGTAATTGATTAAACTAGTGAATTGGAGCACTCGACAAGTTGCTACGTATTCTAATTGTTATTTAAACGAAATATTATTTTTACTAAACCAGGCGTAGATACATCAATTGCCGTACCTTTGCCTTGTGCGAAAGTCTGCAGGCTCGATATTTTACCTATCGAGCACAGAACAGAGAACACAAGGTCTCATGTGATTAGATGGGCAGGAATATTGCCACTGAAACTTCCAACTCTTTTAATTAAATTAGAGAAGTCATTAGAGAATGAAAAATTAATTGACTCTGTACTAAAAGTACATTTTTCTACGTTACAAGAAGAATGGGCTAAGTATGTACTTTGCTGCTGCTCTTTTAACATAAACTGATGTTGTAAAAGTTATTTTTTGAATTTTAGTATTGCCAAAGTTGTTCATGCTATGCATGGTCGAGGTCACCGTGGCGATTTAACGAATTTAATGATAAGTTTAGGAGCTGGTCCTCAGGACAAGAAACTGTTAGATGCTTGGTCTATGGGTTTACCATCGAATCCTGCATAATATTATTGAATTTCTCATCCCTTGTTAAGCACTATTTATTGTTAAAGCAACGTTTACGAAGACATACTTTCTACGTGAATTCCTTTAGATTTCCAAGGTTGTGCTATTCTGTATTTATCAATTGCTTAAGATTGGTATTGTTACGGAGAAATAATGCTATTCGATAAGTTGAAAGTTATTACATTAGAATTGCAAAGTGAATCCAAATAAATTATTTTTAATTGAAATCAATTATTATTTATTTATTTATTTATTTATTTGATATTTAGCGTGCAGGCACTTTTACAAATAAAGTAAATGAAATTTACAAGCAAACGAGCGAAAGCAATCGTCATAGTATTTTCAATAGTGCAACGAGAAATGTGCACTGCTAATGTGAAATAATTAATTTAACAATAAATATATATATATTGCAATATGTCGAATAATGCGTTTGTGGAATTAATTTCGTTAGTTTTAAACAATAAAACATTTCATAGCAAGATACTTCCTAATTTTGTAAAAAAGAACGTTATATCTCTGTGTGTGTATATATATATATATATATATATATAACATTAATAACATTAACAAAGAAGATTATTTATTGTTCGTATCATTTTATAATATGTATGAAAGTAGTATGTAAAAAAGTTGAATAACATTAATCATTAATTGAACGTATCGAATCATTGAGACAATTGTTTCTATACACTTATGTATAAAATTAATAAAAAAAAATCGATATAGCTCGTAACTCATAATTCATAAGCTTATAAATATCGCAGAGGCTCTTTGAACTCGCTTAAAACTTTGTCGTATACAAGTTATTTCATTGTGCGTTTAAAATTATATTTATTTCAATTATTTTTCGAAAAATTTAATTACAAAAATCTTGCAAATAAAGGAAAATCGTAATTTCGTATGAAACGACGAGTCTCTTGTATTGTTAGATGGTTTATTATTACGATTATTATATGTTAATATAACATTAAGAAAAATATATTTTTCTGCAAAGTTTCTTATAACATACTCTTATGACATTATTATTACTTTCATTTATCAATAAATTAATGTCGTTACTGTTCGTAATAATAATAATAATAATAATAATATAGACACTAATTACATCTTGTATATGGCACATGACTTATAATGCTCGGTTAACAAAACAAAAAAAAAAAACTCCATTTGCGTAAAATTAATTTTTCTAATTATTCTACTTTTAATTGGAGGCCTAATGAAGTCATTTCTTAATTTGTTTACCTCTTTAAAGGGTAGCGTGTGCAAATCGATCGAGGTTCTTCAGAAAATTGAAGAGGTGATAATTATAAAGGAGAGCGTCTAAAAGACAAAATTACGCGCTGGAAAATTCTCCAATACGGATAGAAAATTTGATCTCTAAGGACTTTTACACGGAAAGCCGAATTTTCCCGGATTATTTGACGAGGCAGCCACTAATCTCCCTCTCTATACCTACTTCGAAGCTTATTTAAGTGCAATGAGTCAATATGTAACAATTGAATTTTCAGCAATTCTTTTGTTTTCATATCGCACAAGGCTCAAGCTAATAGATCTTTTTTTGTTTTTTTTTTTTTCATCGATATTTTAAACGATCTTCTCTACCTTATATATTTTAAAGTTCGAATCCCCCGGCTCGCGAATCACTTGTTGACTGCGCCGAGTGTATTATAAAACTTTGTAATACTTTTTTCTACGTCTACGTACGTTACTTTTCTTTGACAATGAAGTAGTTGAAGCAACGCGCCTCGCAATAATAGAGTCCAAGAAACTTACACGATAAGTAAATAAATTATATGAACTTACTGACACAATTTAGAATTGATTCTTATCGAGCGACAATGTCTTTTAGTAAAAAAAGTTGACGGCTCCTTCACTTGCATGTGTCACGTTTAAGGATACTAGACAGCTAGATAGACAGATAGATAGATAGAGAGAGAGAGAGAGAGAGAGAGAGAGAATAAACAAATTATCTCATAATGCGTGGATAATCAATCGTAATGATGCTTCTTAAGCAATAAAGTAGGGCTCTTCGAGGCAGAAGGCACAGGGTGAGAGAGCCAAGGGGAAGCTTAAGATATGTATGGGCGCCGCAATTAATTAACTTAACGCGTCAGCACGTACTTAATACGTACGGATAATAATGAACATAAATGGCCCGTTTGTACTCTTGCATCACCTTAATAGCCAATAATGATTTACTCCTGTAATACTAATTAAGTCTAGTAATGCAACGCTCGCCAATATCGGCGGCCGTATCGACTCGGATGTCATCACATGAAATGCCACGGATGGGGCTGGCACCTCCTCCGCACCCATTAAAATCATTGAAAATCATTAGCACGTGGACGCGCATAAATTTGGCATCGCCTTGCCTGCTCTCTTATAAATTCGTCTCGCTCGAGCCAATGTGTAATGTTTTCACGGCGGCGGCGGCAATCACTCCGTCGCGTGTAAACATCTCGCCACACACACACACGCAGCCCCGTCGTATCATATGCGCTTCGCACACATAGCGCATCGGCACCTCGCACCAACAGAGCGGCGGGCGCGGGACGCGGAGGAGGAGCAGGAGGAGGAGGAGGAGGAGGAGGAGGAGGTGGCGGTGGAAGACGATGACGGGGGGCGGCGAGGGTGATGGAGAGGTGGGGGGAGGGGGCACCCGTCGCGTGCATTTGCCTACATGACAGATTTGTCGGATGCGTAGAGTGGGAAAATGTTGTGCGGCGTAAAAATTGTATTGTAGGCACTCGCGAGGGCGCAATCGTACAACTCGGAGCTTTGAAAGCGCGTGCTTCGGGTAAAGGGAGAGCGAGACGTCGTCGGGCGTAATATTTATTTTGTAGAGAGGCAGGAATAGGGCAAGGAAGAGGGTCGTGTATTTGCGAGGCGCAAGGAGGGTGGCACATGGCAGGCGTACGTGAGTAAAAAAGAGAGGGCGAATCCATAGTTCAAGCGTAGCTGCGCAAAAGTTATATGAACTGCGTACAATAGTCGGGTTTGCAAGTAGACGACGACGACGACGAGAGGTGTTATATATTTATATATAGTGGTTGGCTGAGAGCGGAGCAGCGAGCGAGCGACCGAGCAAGAGAGAGCGAGAGAGAGAGAGAACTAGTGCGCGACGACGGGAGGGAGGTGTCGAGAGGCAGATAAAGAGAGAGGGAGGGAGAGAGAGAGAGAGAGAGAGAGAGAGAGAGCGCGCCCGGCCGCAAACGAGCGAGAGTGAGGGAGAGAAAGGTATAGAGGGG
>JAPYYT010002895.1:0-29148 GCA_030522565.1 Ceratosolen corneri | reverse complement strand
GGGGGGGGGGGGCGATACGTCATCGGGGTAATTGTATTTTTTCGGGCAGTGAAGGGTGCTCGAGGCGGTTGCTGGGCTCGAGGAGGAGAGGAGTTGCCGCGGGTGGGAGTCGAGTCGCGAGGATCGTGGTGCGGGGTTGGCGCGGAGTTGGCGCAGAGTTGGCGCGGAGTTGGCGCAGAGTTGGTGCGCCTCGTCGGAACTTGCAATTATTCGCGCGAAGGCATTTCCGCGTGGAAATTTATGGCAACGTGACGAGGAGCGTACATCGTGCCACACTGACAATATAAAAGCATCTCTTTTATATTTTCATTTGAAATGGCCGAGCGGAGCGCTACTTCGGACAAATAAAGCCCCGGCCGATTCTCAGAAGCACCTATACCCAATGCCAGGCAGAGTTCGACGAACCGCATTGTAAGAAGGAGGCACGTTGATGAAGCTATGATAATAATGGCTGCGCCACGTAATCTAACGAGTTATGATTGGCCTTGAGAAGCCAGAAGGGCCGTTTGCATCTCGTGTGCTCTGAAATCGGCGGGCCGTGTGTCGTTGAATTGATTGGACGTGTACAAATGTCCGAGGCAGTGAGCTTTTTTTGCTGGTCTAGGATAGCTTATATTATTGATCGTGATGAAGAAGGCTTTCTTCGCCAAACATCGAGCCAGCTATCTCGAGCGAATTCTTCGGCGCACTCTCGATTATAATTAGGAATTTATTCGGCACAATAGCCGAGTGTTTTAGTATTGAAATGACGGAGATAAGGATAATTTCGTACGAAAATGCATGAGCGTGAGCGAGTCTCACGTTCACTCGAGGAATCTTCGTGCCTGTAGTTGAGAGATTTCGTTGTGGCACTGAGCTTCTGCCTCATTGTTAATTTGAGGAAAATTTTGAATAACGTAATGTCATTGGCATTAGCCGTGCTGCCTCTTAATCTCAACCTCAAATAAGCTCCCAAGCTTTACCCGCTGAAAAGCAGTGAGCCGCTGTTCAATGTCACTTGAATATAATTTTCTCTCCTCGCATCGTCGGCTCAATGGAAAGCAAATGTTGGCCGTGGTATTACTTCCAACCCCTTCCCCCCTTCAATCCTTTTAATCGAAGCAGCTAATTTTTCTTCCGAAATGGTTAGTCCATACGTCAGCTCCAACGAAAATGCTAATTGCAAAAGGCAAAACGCAAGCACTCGTGATCCAAACGCGAGAATCTCCTCCCAGCTGACGAGCTTCATCGAGTCGCGGATGAGCCTTGCCCCCGACCTCTATACATAGGCAGCCGCCTCCAGCCACAAAAGCCGATCCTCCGCTTCCTCCGCCATCTCTCTCCCGTTGAAAATGTGCCATCCCCGCTGGACTCTCCCACACCCGATGCGGGACAGCGGGCAGATTAGCCATTAAACACTTCCCTCCCTCCTGGCACATCGAGCTCCCCCTCCTCCCGCCAAGGAACAAGCGAGCCAAAGCTGGGGACCAAAGGTCACGCCCGCGTCCCACATTCCTCCTCCCTTCCCCAATTAGAGCGGAATCGCATGGCGAGACTCTCTAGCCGACCTCGATTCCTCTCCTTTAATCTCAAAATATCACTTCCGAGCTAGAATCTCATACGAATCGGACATTTGGCGCTGCTGATAGCGTCCCCTGCATAGGCGCACTGCAACAATCTGGCTTCCGAGGAAGCCGCGACTTTAGGCCTCGAAAGACCGCCTCGGCTGCTTTTTTTAAGGAAGCGCGGCTGTGTTTGCGCTGCGTGTATTTGCGACGAGTATTTGCTCTTTGATTATTCGGAATGTAATTAGTGGGTTTTTCGTTATTTCGAGTGACGGTGCATTTCACGGGGTCGCGGCGGTTCGTCAAGTGCCGGGTAACTTGTGCAAATAAATATCTGCCGAGTTTCGACTGGCAATCGTGCAAATGTTAATGTAATATAAAACGCCGGACTGCGTGTTACACGTTTAGCAATTTAAACACTCGCGCAACGCATTGCGTAATCCCAGCCGCTTGTACAGTAGATTTTGTATAAAGGAAAAGGAAAGACAGTTACTCGCTATATAAATAAATGGGTGGGTAAAAATATTATTGGCATTCGGAGCAAAAAGTCGGTAATTGTGTACGCGATCATTAGGCGTGTGTTTATTTGTCTTATTGAACGGTGAACATTCGGTGTGTGTGTGAGTCAATGTGAATGTAAAGGGAAAAAAGCAAATGCATATTTAATGGAATATAATGCACTCTAATATAGCTAATAATAACACGGGGCATTTAATTATTTATAAACATTATGGTATAAGTGTAATCCTTGAATTATTAATACTTCAGTTGAGGCAATTTTTTCCCCTTTTGTTTTTTTCCCCTTTTTTTTCAATGTTTTATTAGAGTGTACAATATTTTATGTAAAGTCAAAAACAACTGTTATAGCGCGGAGACGGCGAATCGTGAGATTACGAAATGAGAAAAGTTATTGTGTAAAAACTTGGATATTATTGCTCGTAATTCCAAGTGACACTCAAAATAATAAACAAATTATTTATGGTGGTAGATCTCATTTACGTACTATGCATTGAAATGTTTATCGTCGGGTATATCTTGCGCTTAGTTTCCACGGGGACGCATAAGTTATGTTCATAGGTTCAACGGATAAAAAATTACAATTGTAAATACAAATGAATTGAGCAGTTTATGTGGACAAATTACCACGTTCCAAGCGCCAGCGATGGAAAAGTGACAGATTTGTTGTATAGGAACTACTTACAATTTACATCTCCATATGCAGCATTTATTTTCCAATGCGCATTATGGGGAGGGGGGAGGGGGGATAAAACGTTATAATTACTTTTTAAAATAACGTTGACCGGCATCAATGGTATACAAATTAAGCACAGCCATATTGTATAACGAAGAGTTAGTATATAATCGTATCGAAAGAAATTGGAAGTGAAACCACGTCGCAGAGCTTTCGTTAATGAATCTCATTTATGAAAAGGGAAAAATGGCGCCTATGTATGCTTAAAAATAAATTTCGATTAATATTCATGCAATTACTCCTTATACTATATGGACATGTCACTTTAAAGGTACTTTCGTCATTTGATATATAAACACTTTTTTTTCTTTTTCATTCGAGCTCTATCAATGGAGATTTCGTTTAAGAGCGAGTAATTAAAGAAATATTCATTTTGCGTTCATTCATCATTTAAACGTGCGCATACGCGGATAATGCGCGCGTGTGTGTGTGCGCGCGCGCGTGTGTGTTTTGTTATGCAGAGGCACACGAATTTTTATTTGTCAACGATTGAAGTTTACGGACAACGATAAAATCGACTGCCTCGCTGGCAAGATCTTCTGCAATGTCACAACATTTCACATTGACTGTACGCACGGTAAGGTTTATCGTCAAATGTTACAATGATATTTATAAGTGAATTTTCTTCACTTGTTCATTGAGAATTTATACGGTCCTTTAACAAATGTTAATACCGAAACGATAATTATATATAGGAAGCATAATTATATGCCATCGTGATTGAAAGTGTAGAAAATTATTTTACATTTTATCGCAAGTGTATCGTAAATTAATAGAAAGTTGGTTAAAAGTCACTATTTGAGATAGCCGTATGTGCGCTTTGATAGGCTTTAGGAGGCATTAATGGAGAACAATTTCTTATATTCCGAGGTAACTATTATTAATGACATCTATTAAGTCAAATACTTTTTGAATTCAATGATATTTCATATTCATTAAGGAAGCATTGAATTGCTTTGATTAACTGCTATTCATGCTTAAATACAGATTTTCTTTCACATAATTTATTATTTTTATACATACGATAAAGCCTAAATCTCTTGTGTTACATAATAACATATCATTTTTGTCATTTTTATTCAATTATAATGTTCCACATACACTACGTTTACCGAGGTTTATCAGAAACGGCGCTCTCAAAGAGACTTATCATTCGAGATTAATTCGTCAAGATTAGCATATAAAGTTAATTTTACGTCTATCATAATCTATCTGATAAACTCAATTTATAAAAACACTATTTACAAGGTCATCCGGAATATTAAACAAACATAAAAAATTTTTTTCACTAAATCTTGTGTAAAACACGAGAATCTTTTACATCCACGTACTATTGTTTATTAATAAAAGGTAAGAAGTATATTGTAACATTTTATAACGAGAATATTAAATATGTCCGTGGCATGCTTTAAAGGACTTTTAAAGCTGAACGGATATCAATGTGTTCTAATAAATAGATGAGAATTGAGTGATTACAATGAAATGATATTAAAATATTTACGAAATGTACAAGTAAACTACATTCGTAATGAAATAATTACTCCGACGGGTTCTATTTTTCGTCTCTTTTTCTTTTTATTCGCCGATAAAATTATGACAAATGTTGAGAAATGTTCTTTCTCTCATTAATCAGCGTATCATACTTATTTCTTTATAAAAATAATTCTCTAATAAATGGCCTACGTAGCGTTATAATTACGCACTTTATTATGCACCAAAAGCCCGTACCATTGGCCAATGTTAATTAACGATCAATGTCCTTCTTTTTTGGTTTTTAATAACGTGGTATCATGCGTTTAGAGAGGGACCAAAATCACGATACGTATTTTAATTTCATGTCGATTATCATCACCATCGCTTGACATGACGCATAATTTAAATTATCCCATACAAATGTTAAATCATTCAAATGATCGATCGATCGAATCTATATAAAGCAAAGCTACCGAAATTTTTCGCGTATACCGTTACGACTACAAAGACTGGAAAGCCGAAGAGGAAAAAGAGAAGGAGAAAGAGATAGTTGGGTGCGATTAGTCGCGCAAAGAGAAGCAAAGAGGAGGCGATCTCTGAAAATTATTAGGTTATTCAAAGAAACGCGTATTATTGAACACGCCTGCGGGCAACTTTCAGTCCTGTCGATAATTTAATTATCGAGTCGAGGGGAATTTATAAGTCGAGCGTCATTGTGTAGATAGAGCGCGAGACTTACGATGCTCATGTTGGTGAAATTGCGCGAATGGCAGGAACAATCGAAACACGAGTTCTCTCCTCCTCGCGATTATTGCATATTCAGCTGCTTATTCTCTCCAGTCTGGCAAATCAATTTCGACCTATCGATACGTCTGGGACAGGTACAGCAGACTGCCGCCATAAATTCTTTCTAATCAATGGCTTATCGCGATTTCCCAATGATTCCGGATTAAACTACCGCTCATTCCTAATGCAGGAGTTGGGCTATAATTATTGCATTTCATATGCATAATAGAATAGCTTTTGTTTGCTTATCGTGAAAGCTTGCGAGCAAAATAGATGTCGAACTGCACGCGATATCAATTTTTACAATATCCGGCTGGCGAATATTATTTTATATAATAAATATATAATGCACATTTCGACAAAGTAGTAGTAGTAGTATGCAGTATTTGCGCAGAGTGGCATGTTGCGTAATGGAAAAACATTACCGTAATAATTCGTAGACGTAATAAGGAGTTACTTAAGGTATGTGCAAGTAGGCGAGAAATATTAAGCTCCGAATAGTTTAGTTTTTCCACAATTACGTAGATAAGCATCGGGAGACCATTTTGTTAATAATTCAGAGATTCATTATAGTCATTCAAAGTGATATTATTAGTAGCTAATTCGTGAAGCATTTATGTGTTTGCCTTCAAATTTCCGTTCTCAAAAGATAAAAAAATAATAGTCGATGCGTAAAGTTAATATCAAATTAAATACGATAAATTTCGTTTTATACATTTTAAAATCTAATGAACTCTCATTCTCGCCTGGAGATCCTCTATGATAAGTTGTGGACGGCACATAATAATAGCTTTTATAAATTATCTATCACTCCTTGCGCAATAATTGTAATTCAGCCTGCATATTACGAATTCTTTGTAAATATAACTTTAATAGATATTAAACAATTTTCGAGCAGATCCGTAATGCGTAATGATGAAAAACAATTAATAATATCACATAATCAGGACTACGTAATCGGGCACTGGAGGGATAAAAATTTTCCGCGAGCTTGGCTTGGGCTCCACTCCCTCCACGTAAGAATAGTCTCGTTAGGTTTCCAACAAAACCAATTAAATTTTATTGCTCTTTATAAGAAGCAGTGACAGTGTGTCATATAAAACATTGTTTTGTATCATACGTAACAGTCGCTTGTGAATAATCGCGGCTTTTTTCTCACCGCGAGTGTTTAAGAGAAGAGGAAGCCGTACTACTACTGGGTTAATTGTATATTCTCTCTATTTATATAAAAAAAAAAACGTGATACTTAAATAAGACTTAGCGCAGTGGATTTACGATGAAGTATAAAACGCCTTCTCATTAGCATGAATATAATTATTCGCATAAAAGGGGACATGTAGTGAAAATAACTCGGCGAAATTTACAAATAAATTTAATCTACAAATTCCAAGAACTGCATAGCACTAGTACGAAAAAGAAAATATCTAATGGTATAAATCATACTCGGGCGTTTCTCTCTCTCACTCTCTCTCTCTCGGCACGACCTCGGCTTCTGAAATTCTTTTACTCGTGCCCCAGCGCATCTACAATGGACACTGCGATGCACTCGCAACTGAAACGGAAATGGACAAAGCGAGAGCTCAGCTCAAGATAAGACGACAATGGATTTAATCGCGAATTTCGTTAGAGAGGAATGGAGGCGCGCAAAGATATGCGATAGAGATTCGCGATGGAATTTATCGGTGCCAGGTTCGCCCCTGTCACTCGGACGTCCTCCTTCCTCCACGTGAATTTGTACAGCGAGCGATGCATGTGTGTGTCGATTAGTGTTGGCTGAGATTCTCCTTATCTTGGTCAAATTGAGAGTCGCTAAGGAGGAATCGATTTATATTGTAATGGTCTGCGCGTTTCCCTCGTGGAAAGCATCGAAATCCGCTCATGTCGTGACTGTCCAATAAGTATGTCATTACTTGTTAAAAGCTTTTTATTTGCGTTGCTGTGTGTTGGTAAGCGTTGGGAGGACATACTGATGGCATCGGATATTATTAAACGAGTTATGTGTGTTTATTTCTCATCGCGGCTGGCCGACGCTCGACAAATCGACGCCAAATCACCAATGAAAATTCATTAGATCTAGATGCTTGCGCTGAAAACGCTAAATATAATAAAATAAAGAGGGACAATATTTTAACGATTCCAAGTTTATTTAATACGCGAATAATGATTTATTGGCCTTTGGCAGCTAATTCCACGCGTTACGTTATTATTATTATAGACTTGGTAATTTTGGAAAAATTTTAAAAATTTTGTTTATAAAACAAAATGTGAATTGAGGAAAAGACCAAATTAAAACCTCGGACCTTAAAACTTTCCGAGTCATTACCCGGGCACAAGTGCGAACAAAGGAAATTCCTTGCGGATAATATTGAATATATTAACAAGCTTCTAATAAATTTCTTGTTTAAATAAGCTCCTGTAACAACGGAACCTCAATACATTGGCCAGAAACTCGAGGCGTGCACGAGATTATCGACGACATTTCATTTTTTGATTGAACACGTACTTTTCACCACAGATGGACTATACTTAAAATATAAGAACGGCGAATATTAAAAGTTATCCGTCAGTCCGCTTTAAGCTATGAGCTATAAAGAAGTGCAGCTGCTTTTTTTTTTAACCAATAATTTATTATGAAAATAGAGTCGAGATAAATAAAAAAACAGTGGTGAATAGTGAATAAACAGTAACTGTGTAACAAATTCGAAGTAAATCTAGCGAGAATGAGGAATATATTGATATCGGTATTAGGCATCCTAATGTTAGTGTGTCATTCGGTTTCAATAAAAAAAGAACAAACAAAGGTTGGTAATACGTGATATTATTTGCAGTTCAATGTTGACGCTTAATATTGATTTTTAGATTGACGATGACATCTTGGATGCAACACCCGTTCTCGATGACAAAGAATTAACTAATAATGAAGCCACCACTCGACATAATCTTGAAGATGAAGAATCAACGATCAAACCGAACGATAAATCAGAGGAGACATCGAACGACAAGTTGGAAAAGTCAACGGAGACAACAACGGAGAAACCAAACGATAAATTGGAAAAACCAATGGATAAATCAAACGACATATTAGAAGAGAAATCAAAAGACAAAGAGGAAAAATCGTTGGAGATGCCAAACGATAAATTTGAAAAATCAACGGCGAAACCAAATGATGAATTGGGAAAATCAACGGAGAAACCAAACGATAAATTGGAAAAATCAACGGCGAAACCAAATGATCAATTGGGAAAATCAACGGAGAAACCAAACGATAAATTGGAAAAATTAACAGAAAAACCAAATGATAAATTAGAAAAACCAATGGAGAAACCAAATGATCAATTGGAAAAACCAATGGAGAAACCAAACGATAAATTGGAAAAACCAGTGGAGAAACCAAAGGATAAATTGGAAAAATCAGACGATGAATTAAAAACATTAACGGAAACATCAAACGATCAATTAGAAAAATCAATGGAAATATCGAAAGATAAATTAGAGGAGAAACAAAAGGACAAATTGGAAAAATCAATAGAGAAACCGATCGATAAATTGCAATCAACAACAAAGAGAACGATTAGCAAACTTACCCAACCAAAAGAAAATTCCGAACAAAATGCAACATTATCGGGAAAGCCAAAAGTTGAAACTCAAGAGATTCCGGATTTGACAAAAAATAAAACATTGGCCAGCGAATCGGCCAAAACAAATTCAAGTGACGAAGAGCTCACTTCTCTCTTCTCACCTTCAGAAAAGCCTAGTTTTTTTCAGGTAAACACTATCACTTCAATAACATCAAGTAATTATAATTGTATATGTATGTATATGTATCTCTTACCTATTTAGAGAATTCAACGAATGTGGTCGAATATGAGAGGCATGTTAGCTATTATTGAATTCTGGAATAAAGTGCGAAGCTTTATTAAACGAACGATTGGACTGGATTTATAATAAATGCTTGCCAATAAAGTGGCAGCCACGACGCTGCCAAGCAATCAATGATTTTTCATTCGGCTTCAGAGGTTTATGTCATTAAAAAATGAATAACAGCTTTATAAACTATTGTGCCCATGGCAAGTTTCTTGTATCTTCGATTTTATTTTGTTTTAGTCTTTAGCGAGAGCGCACGATTAATTCTCTCAATATTTAACGGCAAAGTCTCGTGCCTCTCATTCATCACGCATGCCAAAATTTTTAACAAACCAATCCCAATCATTTTTTAAAAAGACTCTCGAGCACAATTCTTACACTCTTTATATAAAGGAGGAAGGCAGCTATTAAAGGGAATTGCGCGGAGATTTTAGGGCATTTGTACTTGATTTCCTCCACGATGACTAACTATTTCTCAAATATAGCGAAACAATGACAATTAACACAAGAGTAAGAGACAAGATTTTTCGCGCGCACGGAAGTTGAGAAATCTTGGACAATACAAGCATGAACATACACTTTCTACAAATAGCCGCAACCTTATGGGCAAGAAAGAATTCGAAGAAAATGCATGGTTAACGGTAAAGTTGAGAGGGTTGGCGTCAATTATTCAGCGTTCAAAACAAAAATTTTACGTTATTTTTAAGATTAGCTTGACTAGTGACTGTGTGCATTTAAAATATCATGCGAACAAGAAGACTCCTGTAGGCGCTTGTCGGCTTACTTCAGAAAATGTGCTCTTAAACCTCACTGCTGAGGAGAAAGAGAGATACACACACATATATATATATATATAGAGAGAGAGAGAGAGCTAAACAGATAGACAAATAGACAGGGAGGAGATAAATCTCAGCGAGCCAGTCGTAAGTATATAAATTATATACGCCCATTGCCCATAGCTTCTTACTTGGCTTTGTATGTACTTAAAGTACCCTCTATCCTCTCTCTCTCTCTCTCCCTCCCTCTCCCAATGACATTCCATTCATGTGTGGATGTCTAATAGGCGTATAGTTAAAAACATACTTCTTCTAATTCGCTGGTGGAAAGGGGAAATCCAATGTGTAGTGATTCTTATCATTTATGCAACAAAAAGAACTGATTCGTAGAAATACACAAGTTCTCTTTAAAATTTCACGATTAAAAAGATTGTTTAACCAATTGAAGAACATCGTGCCATTTTACGGTAATAAGTGTGATTATAGCATTAATAAAGTTGATTTATATTTAAAAGGCGTCAATGTAAGAAAATAGTATTTAATTCCTGTAATTAAAATCTTACAATATATAATTGGCCGTTACGGCTACGATAATAGCAATTATAATAAGAATTATAATTATAATTATAACATTAATTAAATATGTTTTTTTTTTTAACCTACGTGTGTGTGTGTATGCACGCACCACAGGTTTCCCGTCGACTAATTCTGAATATCAAAAGATTATCATATTCTAAATTTTATGCTAATCGCTCCAAACTAGCCGTTCATTATTAATCTGATAATACGACCGTTAAATTGAAATTTCAATCGCTTTACGTTCATTAATTCCTTCAACCTTGTCTCGTGCCGATATTAAAAAGTTCATAATAAATGTCCAAAGATAATGGGACATTAAAAATCTCTCGGAGCAATAATTAATTCTCGCACTGCGGGTAAATAAAAAAACGGAGAAAATAATATTTCACGCTAATATAATATAATTTTCTAAGGCGCGTATTCGATTTACCTCGTGGTTTCTTCATTTTCAGAGGCTAAAATACGCGCGCCATCACACGTATTTCGCATTACGGAGATCTGCGCTGCCATGTCCGTGTGTCACTAATACGGGCGCACACTCGCAAGTATTACTTTACTGCTTTGTCTTGCGTTCGAGAGGAGGACGTCTAAATTTATTTTAATACCTATGAGTTGAAAAGAGGTTGACTACCGACTAGTCCGATGAATAAGTCAACAAACCTTTATACTACTTCTTCGAGAAAATCATTACTGCCATTGTAATAATAAGGAAAAGCAGCTTTGCGCTCCTACGTAATTAATCATAATTATGATAAAGCGTTTGCGTCGCCTTTTTATTGCCTTTTATCGAGTAATTAATGACCGTTTCGGCCTGATACCGATACGTACAAAGTAAATTTATTAATTCATTAATGTGGAAAAAACGTCTCGTTAATATCGCCGTTCGATGAGGAATAAGAGAAGAGCGTAATGGCAATAGAGAAGGAAGGAAAGTCGAAGAATGCGTAGCACTCGGTGAAATTTTAATTTAAAATTACCACTCAATTTTTTACGAATGCAAATTTTACGCAACTTTTGAAAGAAAAAGACAGCGACGCATTTAGCTAATATACCAGCAACAACAATGGCTAATCATTGGATTCGCGAGGTTTTCTCCATTTATTCCAGCGGGCAATAACGAAAATAGGATTCTCAGTAGTTTCATTCGCTATTGCACAAAGCTTCAGGAATCCTCGATCCTTTACTGCCTCCTCAGTAAGCTACACTCGACACAAATTCATTCCTTATGAGCAACGGCACAATACACGCGCAATCTCTTCTCCGGTTCTAATATTCTAAACCGCACCTTCGCGCCGGGAGGAACAACTGAATTTATCTTAATCGCCCTCAGATAGAAAGTAACAGCTGGAAATGTTGTATATGCAACTGCAATCTTACGTAATTTAGAGCCGCAAAAAAAACCTTCGTTATTCTTTTAATAATCGATTGTACTGGCCGAAAGTGTAACAATAACCCTTGGGCACGAATAACTGGTTAAGTAAGTTGCACGCAAAAATGAATTTAATTTGAAATCCTATTGATTTAAATTACGTGTTACTAATTCAACAATAGTCACGCGTGCATTAAAAATCTACGATATTTATGGCCGAGATGATGTTCTTTTTGCGAATTATAATTTTCGTTGTCAATTAACGCTCCAAATAAGATGTTCTTGCTTTTGAATTGAAGCGAACGTGTATATTCTATTGGAAATCAACCGACAAATAAAGAATTTGGATGGAAAGGTAATTTGAAGAGAGCACAACGGCCGTTAAAACACCATAATTCAATTCAATCTTCTGAAATCTTAAAATATGACTCTCTACATAAACGTAAATGCCCAATGAAGTAAATATAGTCTCGGCTGCGGTCGCAATGTTATTGGCGTTAAAAAAAAAAACACTTTTCCCTCTAATATATCGGCCAATTGTGCAGTAGTGGATTAACGAGTTTGCCATTTATAAGTGTGCCCTCTGTAAAAGTGACATAGTCCCATTAAAAAAAAAAAGCTGAGAATAACCACGAGTATCGATTGAGTATGGAGCAGTAGCTGGAGTATTTGCATATATATATAAAGTCGCCGCGAAATATAAATTGCATTTCGACACAAGTAAAACTATTAACCTAATGGGACTGGCGGCTTCTCGTTAACCTCGCCTCCCTAGCCACTTACGAATTAAAAGGAAAATCTCATAAAGCCAGGCAATGAAATGGAACGATAAAGCTCGCGAGGCCACGCACGCAACGCACGTAAACAATGGATTATAATATCCTAAAATGTCCTCGAGAATATCCTCATTTGGTTCAAGAAGCTGACCTTATAACCGCCAGCGCGAGAAAGCTCATCGATAGCAGAAAACATCTTGATCGTCGCCTCTGCGAGCTGCAGGCCAGGAGAGAAAATGGCTTTTTGTCGGATCACGGGGCACGCGACGCGATCGCGCAATAGAGAGCAGACGCTCGTGAAGACTACGTAAGAGAACGTGGCATCGTCGTAATTAATGGGCGAAGCCTCGTTGCGTGCGAGGGGCTTGGGGCTGGAAGCGGCGGATTGGGTGGAGGAGGGAGGGAGGGAGAGAGAGAGAAAACAATGGCGGCCCTCGGGTTAGCGTCTCGGGGGCTGGTGGTGGGCTTGTTGGGCGGAGATAAGGCCGGCGCGGGATTTTCAGGGCCTCGCGCCGATCCCGTTTCGTCAATGATGGATCACGCGGAAGTGAGACAGACGGCGAGTTTTTGATTTAGCTCGCGGTTCCGAGCCGATCTTCCCATCATCATCGTTCATGCGACCTCATGAGGGCAATTAATAAGATCGAGACGCGAGGCTCCTCGAGGTCTCGAGCCTCCGCGAGATAAGAATTTATGAGTCTTCCTTAGCCATTAAGGAACAAGGAGATTTATCGACTAAGCAACAAGCTTAACGTCTCTGAATATCTGACGAGTATTAATGATTTGTGTGCACCCGTTTCCACGTCATAAAACGTTGCCATTGTAGACGGGAGAGGCCGAATCGATGATTCCTCTGCGGGATCACAGCGTCTATTGTAGCCACCACCTGAGAGTTTGTCAAACTTTTCTCAAATATCCATTGCACTCGTATCGAAAGAAGTCGAGTCCGTGAGTTTAGTGCCTCTCGCCCATGCAAAGCTTGGTAGTCGGGGTCACTTTGTGTGATAGATCGAGTGGTAGAACAAAGGGAGAGAAGACGAATGAAAATTAAAGCGCCGCCTTACCGATGTTTTACCGCTACACACATTTTGCCGGTCCCCTTCGAGATAGTTGTAAATAAAAAGAGCGAGCGTGTTTGTCGTCTCAATAATCCGTTTTCCTCTCGCCAAAGAAAAAAAAAGCACGGGAGGCCGGGTAATGGATTTCTCGTGCGGCTCGCATTTAACAAAAAAAAAAAAGTATCCACTCGCGCGTAAAATAAGCACACCGTAAGTAGCTCAGCCGCGACGGAATAACAGGAGAGAGAGAGAGAGGAATAAGAAAAGGGTAAAAGGAGGCAAAAGTAAGGCCGAGCAATAGAATCTCGGGATCTGAATCGTCCGAACACGAGGTGTTCGACACCAAAGTGGCGCAGAAAAAAGTGGAGAGGGTTTGGTGCGCGACGTGTCGTCCGCCGGGGCATTATAACCGACAATCTGCCTAATGAGAGTCGTGGAACGGTACACGGGAAGTGGAGGAGCTCTCGGGCCCCGACGAGATTCGTGAAGCGAATGAATGGGATCGGCCGCGCGTCTCTTTTTGTCCCCCCGCCGAATTAATTCTTCGAGCGACCGGCATCTTTAATAATAAATTGCAATACGCAGGAGCGGCGATTTTAATGGCCCTCGTCGGCGGCGCTCATGTCGCATTATGTGCAGCCCGTGAGTCTTTTGCGCGTTTTTCTTTAAACCACCACCCCAATCCCCCCCAACCACCCTCCTGCCGCTGTCTTTCTTGTGTTGCGCGAGTCATCGTTTGTTATTCGATGGACGTCGCGCGCGAATGTCATTCTGACGGCGGCGGCGGCGGCGGACCGAATCACTTCTGGGGTTCGCTCTGTTTCATTCATTGATCGCGAGTCATTGAGCGTACGGTAAATCGTTCTCTCTTGTCCCATTGTGTGTTTCATTCTTCCTTTCTTTCCCTTTCATTCGACTGTGTATCAAAGAGGCCTCGCGAGATTATCTATGCTAATTGTAAAAAGATTCAATTTCATTGGACATGAGCGGGGCCGATGCTCGCTAATGACTCTCTGCTCTAGCCTCTGCTTCCGATAAATTCACCCTCGTTCTTATCAATGTTCCTTTCGATATAATAGGGCCCCCTCCTTCCACCACCTCCGAACCTCCCTCCCCCCACTCGCCGCCCTACCGCCCTCACCAACAACTAAGCGAATGTAAATTCCAATGGTTTTAATAAAGTTATTCGTTTTAAACGCATTATCGAAGATTATTAGTGATTGGGAGGATCGTGGATTGAAATGTGATATTTTGGTATTGGAAAACTAGGGCCCAATGGGAGAAATTTAAAATTTATGTGCGCCTTGGAATTCCGACGGATTAAAAATGCTCCCGGAGCATCGGCATTTATAATTATTCAAATGTTGCGTTCAACTTTTTTACTTAGTTAAACTTTACCTCGCGGTTGCGTACAATTTATAAATATTTATGTCTTACTTATTTGGATTCTTTCATTTTAAACGTCACGGAGTGATGTAAATCAAAAAAAAAAAAAAAAAAAAAAAAAAAAAAAAAAAAAAAAAAAAAAAAAAAAAAAAAAAAAAAAAAAAAAAAAAAAAAAAAAAAAAAAAAAAAATAGAGAAGAGAAGAAAAAGTAAAGACAATAGGGTTTTTATGTCCTCCTTTCAAGAAGCAGCGCAAGACTTTCTTCGGACCGTGACGATTCAACAATACCGATCAAAGGTACGCACAAATTGCAATTAATCAAATGAAAATAATAAAGAAGAAATCAGGAGCTGCGTCAAAAGAGAAAGAGAACAAAAAGCAATTCAAACACACTGCCAGCCGCATCGATAATTTTATTTTTCCCTCCGAGAAATCACAAATTCGTCGCAGGCATAAACAATACGATAAATAAGTTATATTGGGAGTCGAACGAGAGCGAAAATTAACTTCAACGCAAATTAGTTGAATGAAAAATCGTCTCACCAACTACTTCGATTAATATCATAAACTTTAATCTTATTGTCTTTAGCTATTAACTTTAATATCACGTCGTATCTATTTACGTAATGAAATAAGATAACGCATTATCAGAAGCCGTAGGGGAAGAAAAAAAAATGTAATTTCAGCATGTTTTTATATTCATAAATTATCACATCAATACTTTTTAATGCATTTTAGTGCCATGCCTTGCGATGCAATAATTTACATGAATCTAATTTAGTCAGTCGAAGAGCATAGAATTTCGTTATCTATTTTCAGTTTTAATTCCCATTGAGCATATAAGAGCAAAAAAAAAAAAAAATAAGCGAAAAATCTCGAGCAGACGGGAATTCCGTCTGCCTCCTCGGCGTGATCAATGCCCTACTAAATCCCGATATTACACATCCACAAGTGTCTCATCACTACAAGACACACTCTAGACATTCCGCACCCCCCCCCCCCGCTCCCACACGTTTCACGAGTAACTAATAAATTATTGTTGCTCCCCCTGCCTCCGCCACACATTATTACCTCTTTGCCATCGTGGAGCAGAGAGGCCGCGATAATAGAGGACCCACGGCCTTGCACGGGCCCACCATAAAAATCAAAGCCTTGCCATTGATTGTTAAATAGAGGATGCCTAGGGGTCTGACTGGGAAGGGCGTAGCCGGTGAAGAGCGAACCGAAAAGTCCGCTGATACAATCGCAATCGGAAATAGTTGCGAGCGAGTTGCGCGAGGATTTTGTGGTGCCCACTCGCTTAAGGATCCCACCGCCACGCACTGGCCCCGGATAAGATAAAGAGGCCGAGTAACAAAAGGGCCTCGGAGAAACGGGCCCCGCGATAAAACAGGCTCAGGGCGTTACCGGTCGAGCGCAATCGACATCGGCAACGGAGCCGCGAGAAAAATTACATGGACGCCACATTGTGCCGTCCAATTTGCTCGGCAATCAGGTTAGAAAGAAATGCTGCCAGGAAGGGGGGAAGTGGGGGAAGTGGGGGGAAGGTGCGAGGCTCTTTCCTTTATTCTTCCTTCGACTCCAATGGGAATTCAGTGGTTATCGAGCCAAACCCAATGTCCCTCTCCGGACATTTTGCTTCTCCATCATCTCGAGTGTTGGGCTGGGCTGGCCCCGAGCCGAATTGGGACTGTTTTTTCGAGTGAGGCGGCGTTGCAAAACGGCCGGCCACTTGACAATGCCACGAGACACAATACTTGACGATAGTCCGTTTGTCACGTTTGTTTTAATGTCTCTCGGATGACAAAGTCGGCAATTTAATTACGAATGAGTTTTTTCTCCCGATATTGACACTTGTGGTTTTATTAGAAAATCTGGCATCGTAGAGTACGTCGGCCTAATGTATTAAGTGCGCGTGACTTGAGAGGGAACGACTATTGAAATGCTGCCATTATTATGAACTGGTTTTACACTCGTTTCTCCATAAGCGTTACGAGTAGTTTGTAAGTCATGGCAACCTTAAGGTTACATTGCCACTACCGCTACCACCACCACCACTGCACACATATTATTACTACTATTGCCATTGTTGCTGTTGCTGTTGTTGTTAGGGGTTCAAGCGGTGGTGTATTGATTTATTTGCATTTTATTTGCGCGCAGTCCGGCCACTGGTATTGATAATTAGTAATTCGCTCGGCATTCAATGTATGGATGAAGAAATTTCTTCATGTGCAGGGAGCTCAGCGTGCTTACCTTAGCCTTAGAGAAACGAAAGAGCCATTGTCGAGCCAACGATTTGGTAAGGTACTTTGTACGATTCTTCGCAAATAGAAGATAAAACCAAGTATTATTATTTTTATTACAATTTTTAAGCATTAAAAAGAAATGGGCCGCTGAAACGAAGAAGCCTCGTGCTTCTATTTCTGGGCGAATCAAGCGCCTCAGTGTCCGTAATGAGTCATCGATGAAATATCTGCACTCAAGATATCGCGTGGTTTCTTCAAATGTGAAGCGTAGACGAGGATAGTCGAGTCCGACTCTTAGATAAATTTAATGAAATGCCGAGCAATGCACATAAACTGCGCACAAATACTTACCTTAATCCATGCCCAGCTGCCCTTGCGCGCTCGATAATGAAATTAGCTGGAAATTAAAATTAAATCCAGCCACTCGACAGTGCACTCCTTGTTAAATTGAAATCCATCATTCGCGAAAGTGAGCTTCCGCCAAGGCTCAAAGGCATTCCTTGGGAGAGTTCGCGAACGATAACAATCCGCACTGACCCGAAAATGATCTTGAAAATATGTTTGCCGAAAGGCTCGCGTGCACCCGGCATACTTTGTAATTGCGCTGATTTATATCTCAAACGCTTCGAATAAACCAAGGAGAGCGCATCTTCCACCCCTCCTCCTCCTCCACCTCCTCCACCTCCTCCTCCACCTCCACCTCCTCCTCCACCTCGTCTTTCACGTCCACGTCCATTGTAAGGCCAAGCGCCGTGCTTGTAAATCCGTTAAAAGCGAGTCCAATGCATATGTAAGTAGTAGCCGGGGACGACGGGGAAAAAGGAGAGAAAACAAAGAGATGCGCCGCGGCGCAGTCAATCCCCGGGCTTGGCGCACAATGATAATAACGCCCCGGCGAATGAATAAAGGAGGAGTGAGAGCGCCCGACAGTCGGCTGTCTCGCTCGCCTCGCCATTGACTCTCGCCGACGAGTGGCCGATGAGAGGAGGACGGGGGGGTGGGGGGAGGAGGCCTTGAATCCCAGCTAAGTGATGGCGATTTCGCGAATTGCCCCCTCGATTGGCCGGCCTTTATTTGCCTTCGCGTTTAGACGCACTTTGCCTCGCTTCCAGGTGCAAATGCTCGACTCGTTAGGACGCCCGCACTTCCCCCTCGAAAGACCTCCTCGGCCATTGATAGGACGATTAGCAGCCTCAGGTCAGCCTTGGCTACTACGTCCCGAACTCTGCCCGCCGAACCGAACGAACTACGCTTCGCGAAATTAATATGCTACTTGGAATTATTGATATAAGCCGACTGTCTCGCTGACTCGCAGTCCAATCTCCGAGTCGGATTAGAAGACTTACATTACAGACACTTGCATTACAAGCGCTGTGCAATTGTCGCCTCGGTGCAGCTGCCTCAATCCAGCGAGGCAATTTTATTACTCGATTGATAAGCGCGCCTCGCGAATATTCGCATTCTGTCTCCCGTCGCATTTATCGTGCTGCCGCGAAGTTTATCGGCTAATTCTTTCGATGCCCTCCGCTCCATTACACAAGCAATATCCACGTCAATTGGCTTCAAGACTGTCGTAGTAAATGATTTTTGACACCCCCCCCCCCATCCTCTTACCCCAGGTCGGCAGTGGAGCTTTGTGTTGGGCCGTTATGCGCGAAACGATGCGAATGTTGCACGAGCGAGATGAATTCAATGACATGGGCAGACGCCGAGGCCTGGGAATTCATTTTCAACAAAATCACGAGGCGAGCGGATGAATGGTGTTCCTCGGTTGGCCCGTCCACATTCGCTCGAGTCGCCTAACAAGCGGACTCGACATCCTTCCACCTCGTGGCAGGACGCTTCGTAAGAATCCACGAGACAGGCAGGTTAAGTTAAGTTGGAGAGGAATCAGCGTGTCGCCGAACTGGGGGGGGAATAAAGCCCGGACTCGGCGGAAGTATGGGCAGTGTCACGTGAGCAGAGTGAATCGAATCTCGAGCTTGAAAAGTCCGCGAATTCCCATCCGACCTCGGCGCTAGGCAATTTGACTCGCTTGTTTGGTCCGAGAGAGAGGCGCACTCGTGCTCGGGGAGATCGAATCTGTGGAGGTGCGAGGAGGAGAGGAGTAAGAAGCTTTTCCATTAGGCGTTCAATGGGTCGTTTAACGCTTTGGCATTTGCGTTTGCATTTGACGCGGCCTCGCCTCTTCCATTCATGCGCAGCTTCGTCGCGGTGGCCACCTCCACACCTCCTCAGCCCGAGCTTTTTCGTGGCTTCTCGAGGCGATTGATTGCGCTTGCGTGTGCATTTGGCAGCATTTCAGAGTGTCGTCGGTGGAGGGATTAAAAGAAGATGGGAAAAACATGACTTGTTACGTGGGGTTTACCTCGCCTTTCGACGGACTCGCGCACTTTCCAATTGGCGAATCGATATTAACGCAACGATTATATAAATTCGTTGTATTCTATTGTCGATCCGACGCTTACAAATTGTCTCGACAACACTTTGCATTCTCGAGCCGTGCAATTATTTCCAAGACAATTGCGATTGATGCTTTTGTAATAGGAGTTGTAAGTCTTTTAACAATAAGCATAGACGAATGATTTTATAGGCTTTTTTGCTTGTATATAATATAATGTTACTTTTTCACTTTCTCGTTGAAAAACTTATATGTTTACCGAGATGATGACTCTTGTGCTGGGACATTACGTACATTATATGTTTGGAATTCTTAAAGAAGTAAATGAGAGAAAATATTACGTCAAGTTTATTATGAAAAATCGCATTATTTGCCAGCTTTGGCTCGCTTTGCCAACCTTTTAACAAGTCTTTTCAGCTCGTTTAGTAAATCTTCTAGCTAGCTTAATGATTATTATTATTATTGACGCTTTACATCGCTGTTTATTTGGCAGAGACTTGGCAGAGAGAAGACTCGTCGAGAATCGAGCAAAATCTCGCCACTTTTCAAATAATGCAATCAATGAAAACTGCTCATTGCAAATGGAAACTTGAAATACTATTGTAATAAGAAGACTATTTAGTGGCTTGTTTGAGTTGCTGTACATGGAATTCAACTCAGTCTGAAAGCCGTAAGCAACTAGAACCATACAAACATTGAAGAGCATTCGAATTCGTGAATTAAAATTAAATCCTCTCATTATTCGCATGGGATTCAGGGAAGAAAGCGAGATCTTAAAAATAGATTTATGTAAAATCTGGCAAATTTCGTGTACGCAGACTTTATTATTAAGTACGCTCCTTATCTTAAATTGCAGGGGAAAAAAAAAAAACAGACCTTTATTTCCTAGTATTTTTTTTCGCTTCTTTTTCTTTTCTCTCTTCTTATTTCAATCTAAATCCTTAAAAAGAAGCTTCAATTAAAACAACACCCTAACGACATTCGTGGAATTGCCGGATTCACGCTAACTTTGGAATCTTTCCGCGAAGTCTCCACTCGCTGCTCGCAATCGCTCCTTCGCGCAGATGAAAAGGAAAAACTCCCTCCCTCCCCTCCCTCTCTGCGGCAACTTCCTCGGCCTCTCATTTACATGCGCCGAGTCTTGTCCAGAGGTCGAAAACTCGTCGGAGCCCCGCCGTAGCTCTGCTATATTCGTCTCGTCTACGGGCGCGCGCGCGGAAGAGAGAGAAAGTATGTAAAACGAGAAAAAGGTAAGGAGAGCGGGAAAAGTGAGCAGGAGGATCGCGGGGAATGAGCGAAGGCTGCTACTGCCGAGACGAGTTGCGAAGGGACGCACGGACGGGAAGGAATATTTTTACGGGGAATGTAATTCGTTGATTGACTGATTTATTTATTGGGCAATTGTGGGGGGAGGGGAGGGAGGGGCTTTTTATCGGCGCGTCATGACGATAACAATTACGTAATTTATGACGGGTGCGTCGCTGATCAGCATTCGCCGATAATTGCGGTCAAGCAGTCTGCAGCGATGACGATGGGTGGAACATTTTTCCTTTTTTTCTTCATTCATAAGAAACTCAGCGCTAAGAGAGCAATTTGCATTAACAAGGCGCATAATTAAAACAACATTCTGCGGATAGCTGCGATCGATGCCTCTTAATAGCTAGGCGTACAAGATTATAAATTAAATAGTAAAAATGGCGATGAAAATGCAACGAATCGTTTATTGGGTACAGGAGATTGAAGACAGTGCTTAGTTTTTGTTTTTCAGTCCGATCTTTTTTCAAGAGGCAACCGATAAAAGAATTGACATACTACAGCATTTACATTCGTGTGATGGAGAACGTAATTTTTTATGCAATTTTATGCTCGAATATATATATTCGCGTGTTAATAAGGATGAGAGCGGCTGATGCCGGCGCCGCTACCGTTTAATGTCGAAACAGCAACCTTTACCTTTGCCGAATTGAACTGAAAATATTTTCTAAATCAAAATCCCAAACTGCAAGTACCGCGAGGTAAATCCCCGACAGTTATCGAGCCGAGCCCACGAAATATTCCCTCGCACTTCCAGGAATCCGGCGAGAGGCGCACTTGGCGATACACGACGAGGGAAGTGTAATGACAACTTGGCAAATTTGAGAGTAAGAGATACGAACGACGGCGAGCGCAAGTGCACCGAATGCATTCCCTGCCCACTTCTTCTGCGTCCACATTTTCGACAGGCCGTTCCTGTTGGCCCTCCCGTTCCCTCTCGTTACTACCGCACTCGCGCCAATACATCTCTCTCTCTCGCGCGCACACACTCCTCGTACCTCCCTTCTCTCCCTCCCATTCTCACTACCCACCGCCCTCCAACTCCCTCTCTCTCTCTCTGTCAACCCCCCGCCCGCCGCCGGCGCCCCTCTTTTCATCCGTCCCTCTCCGGCTTTGGAAGATGCTGCCGGAGTTCGTCGACCCATTGAACTCGAGCCGCGTCGTCTGCATACGACGAGCGCAACGTCGCGGTTTGCGCTCGAGCTCGCGCTCCACGCACTCGCCCTTTTAACACCTACGGACAGACCCATGAATCCCAATTGCCCGCGCGTGTGTGTGTGTGTCAGCTAGACGTATTATTGGAGGAGGGAGGGAGTTAGAGTGCGCGCTTCGATTATCGCAGAATTTTTCGACGTCTAGTGGGCAGAATGGGAGTCGCGTGAAAAGCCGATGGAAATGCGGTAGATGCGTGATAAGAGATCGGCTGCTCGTGCATTTGCGGATCAATTGAAACGAAATGCAAACACAAGACTCTCTAATAAAGGATCTCTAAACAGCCTTCTTCCCGGACCAACACGCCACTCCGATTTACCAGTTGGAGGAGCGTGACGCGAGTCTGCGGACTTCCCAACGAGACTTCGGAATTATGCAAATTCTCGCAGCGCATGCGGATTTAGCAATGCGCCGTCGGTGAGTTGGGAGGCGCTTTTAGCCGGCGGTCGCCTTCACTTCCGTATTTGCAATTAGAAGCCTGGAATTCTCGCGATTGGCCATCCGTTAAATAGACGGCGTGGACGACGTCGCGCGCCAATGACACAAAGCGCGGTCATTTTTCCGAGCCCAGTCCGAAAACATCGATCGGCTTCCGGCCGCCCGACCAACGCGCCAACACCCAACGCCAATTGGAGTTGGCGTGTTCGCGCGCGCCTCCCGCTGCATTGAGACGCCCCGCCGGCTAATGCATGAAAAGCACGAGGAATGCGAATCGAGGGACGATCTCGTTCTCGGGGTTCGACGACCCAATGAACCGCGATCGCCTCCAGCAGGTAAACGCCCGGGGACCGCTGCTCCGATCGAGGCGATTTATAGAGCGAGCCTGGGCCGCCCCCACCTCCCCCGGCCTTGCTCGCGCTTGGCATGCCAACTTCCTTCTTCGCGCCGTTATCGCGCAGGTGTCAGTTTTCTGGTCCCGTGGCAGCTCGATCGCCGAGTCTCGTAGATTGCGGAGCCATCGACTTGCCCCGGGCGATCGGCTTCCCGACGCGACGCAGCCCCGAGGCTTCCCGAGGCTTCTCATTACACGCCAGCAGCGCTACATCTTCTTGGCCCACGATGCTCCTCCTGGAGCTTTTATCTCACTTGCTTTTGTTCAGTTGACCGACTGAATTGCTGAATTGCTCACGACAGTTGTGTTATTATAATGTGCGAGTCGATTAGTCGGCGATCCGAATGCGTAAAAGAATGTCGTATGAGATGTTAGTGTTTGCGTAATCGGATTGTCGTAGGATGTTAAAGGTGGACAGCAATGGGATTCCGTGGGTACTAGCGGCACTCTAATTAAAGCTCATTGTGCTTCATCATTCGTGTATTTTCAGACTCCCGCAATACGTCGCTTCGACTATAAATTCACAAAGTTAATCAAGCGTCGAATTTTCCGCGGCTCGTGACAAGCGATAACACGCTCGATAGCTACATTCTCGCTCGATTATCATGCTTTAACGAGCGTCCCACGAACGTCTTCCTCGTGGACATTAACGGCAAGTGTCATTGGAGCTTAAAAAGATCATAAATAAAAAAATCAACTTTGCCCTTTTTATAATTGTCG
Organism: Ceratosolen corneri; assembly: GCA_030522565.1. Lineage (NCBI taxonomy): Eukaryota > Metazoa > Arthropoda > Insecta > Hymenoptera > Agaonidae > Ceratosolen > Ceratosolen corneri. The sequence continues at coordinate 5,560 of JAPYYT010002895.1, read as the reverse complement.
CGAGCGCCTCGAGCCAAAGTGTTGACGTTGGCTAAGACTTTGGCTTGTTTCGATAATTACGCAAAGGAGAATGGGTATTTGTATGGGGGGGGGGCACACTTGTCTATTGCCCCCAAAATGGCCACGAAGCATGATCTATAGAGATTGCCTCGATTAAAATTTGTTTATAAGCATGACGAGCACTTCCTATCCGTGATTGATAAGTCTGACTCGGACATTCCGATGATCGAAGCCATTCTCCGCTTTTACATAATAGGCGAATAATTGCTTTATCGGGGCAAATTGATACGCGACGTTTGCTTCCGCCGGGCCATTTCGTCCCGTACTCGCGCATTAGGCAATTTAAAAGTGAAATTCAGAGATGAAGGATAATGTAATTAACGAGCCCCCGTCGGACTGCAAATTTCTGTTTTCTCCATAAACAGATACTTTGCATTCTATGTGTTGCAACTGGGGACCGCGGCGTCGATTAGCTGGCGGATCGAGATCTAGACAAGCGGACAATTAATTATCTCGCGAAAGTAGAGTCGGCTGCAAGTGAGAAAGGTAGCAAATCGCTCCCTCGCTCCATCCATTTTCCTCGATTGCAAGAGCTACTTGACGTTTGGCCACAACTATTTCTCGCGCGACTCATACCCGCTCGAATTAATCCGAGCGGACGCTCCATGGGAAACGCAAATAGACGTCGCTACGCTCATTAAACTACTTGTCCTATACAACAGATCCCATAAAACCCCACAGCCGCGACAAAAAACGCTTATTAAACATTGACGAGGATTCGGGAAACGTGGGACGGGGGGAGGGAGGACGAGGAGAAGGAGGTGGAGGACGAGGCGGGAGGAGGAGGCGGGGAGGTCGAGTCTGGCAGATCGAGTAAATGATCCGGACACGCGAGCCGCGACTCCCCGCGCAATACGCAAATCGTAAAGTACAGCCGAGCCAGGCTCCCACTAATTAATCGAATGCAACGACGACTTGACGAACTTTACGGCGATAAATGGAGTGGGGGGTGGGGGGCCGTGGTCGAGCCGGAAATCTCAGTGGGCATCGAGAATCCTGCCCCGGCGACCCGTCCAGCAGCCAAGCTTTTTCGAGGATCCGGCCACCTGGGATTGGCGGGACCGAGGCGCGGCCACCGATAATTAATCGATACTCGTGTTGGCGCGCGCGCGCCTATCTCCCCTGCGATTTAATATCGCAAGGGGCGCGTCTCGCCCGCGGACTTATCTACGATCGATTATATGTAAAGCGAGTGCAGGGAAACAGGCCGCGGGATAAAGAACGCAGCGGGGCCGAATGTTTATATTATAAAGGTCGAAGGAGAGGAGGAAGAAGAGGATTGAGAGCTGGCGGTGGACCATTTTGCATTTACCACGGGACGCTGAATGTGAAGCACACTTGCCTTTCTTGTCTCTTCTTCCTCCTCCTCTTCTTCTTCTTTCACCTTGTTTTTTCTTTTCTTTCTTTTTTCTTTTGTATATGTGTGTGTCTGTTTCCTTTGGCTTTCTCCGTTGTTTTCGTCCCTTTTTTATCCTTGCCCCACACGTGTATCGTGTGCTCCCTCGCATTTTACTTTTTACGTCTCATAATGACGATTTTGTTCGCGGTCACAATGCTCGCCGCTGCCACTACTGCCGACTCGGCAAATGCTCCCGCCCTCCTCTCGCTTTTAGCTGTAACAAGATCATTTCGAAAAAGGCATGGCGAACAATGGAGAGACGAGCCAGCACGCTTGATTCCTACAATACACTCGAGAATCCTGATACGCCAGTTTCGAAATCTCGCCCACTTATAAGATTGCACCGGGGGAGTATTTATTTACACGGGGCGATCGGCTCCTGGAATACTTCAAACGACACCTTCAACAAGCCCACTTTACAAACAAATGCCCCCCAACGTCCTCTAACCCAACCAACAATCCCAACCATACGAACAAAAAAAAAGGAAATAAAGTGCGGATCAGCTGTTGGACTGTAGGAGAGGCCTTGCGCGAGTCGAGCCTCATTTAACGTGAAAACCTTAATGAATGCCCAGCTTGGTAATAGCAGCGCTGCATTACCACGTTAATGCCGAATAAATCATCGCATTGTCCCTTTAGATCCTCTATTAAAAATCTCATTTATAAATTGCTGCGCTCGCTGTAACCGACCGACGGCCAACCTCTAAACCACTAAGCTCCTTCGCTCCCCGCGCTTCCTCTCGCCATTTCGCTTTTGTCACACGACAAATCCGCGAATGGAAGCTCTCGCCCCGGCAGTGGCCCGGCACTTCCTCGAGCGAGGAAATAGTCACGAGCCACGGCCCTCTTCCGCACGCACGTGACAACCAACACCCCGAGGATATCGGCAATTACTCAGCGATGACTCGGCGTGGGCGGCCTTGACAGCCAGCGCGCACCCACGAGGAGGAGGAGGAGCATTACGAGTGCTCGTGTGGCGCGGATTACTCCTGATTTACTCCGGATTACCCCGAGGCAACACCCGGGAGGAATTTCTGCGCTGAACGGGCAATTGGCGAGACTGCTGCAAAGCGACTCGGCCCCAGGACGGACGCGCCTGGCCTTGGCGAGGGCGATGCGCGCGCCCCTCGTTATATCGGCCCGAGCCTCTATAGACGCTCAAATCGACCTTAGATCGGCCTTAGATGGGCCTTAGATCGGCCCACCGCTGGCTAATGATTATGTCGGGTCGCTAACGAGGTTATTAGTTTGGATTCTTTGGAGGCTGCTGCCTTATTGTTTTGCTTCATTTGCCTTTGATTGGCCGTGTCGATGATTTACGCGGATTTCTGGATTAAGCCGTTTCTCCGGATTCTAATTAATAATGGCCGTTATTATTTTAGGCTGCGACGTTTCCGTATTATTAGTCAGCTCGCGAGAGCGTTACGTACACCGAAGGACGTGTAATTATTGTAGTGATTTAGCCATGCCCAGTTTATATACGAGATTACGGCTTTATTTTGAAAAAGTCCCGATAAATAATTGAAGTATTTTATCGTAGTATTTTATCGAGTACGCCTAAAGAGAAAGACATAATATTTTTCAGCTTGATTTCATAAAAAGGCTGTTAAAGTTTTTCATAGTGGCGGAGGGTGGGGTTGAGACATTGGCAAAGCTACGACTAGAGAAGAATTTCGCGTGCAATCGGAATTTTATTCAATGCGCGTATAAACGACGTACGATAAGACAAAATAATTGGAATAAACTTCTGCAAAAAGCCAGGTTGACTAATGGCCAAAAACTGGGCATTCGAAGAAGTGGAAGATAACGAGGGTATTACAGTAATTCCTTGGCTCACTTATTACTCAATCGACGTCTCCTTATAATATTTATTTGCATGTGCGTTGTATAATGGTCAATTCGCCTTTACGAATGCCATAATATCGGCTGCATAACCAACACTCTTATTTGCAAAATAGTCCGAGTTGTTTATTACGAATGCAAGTACATTATTCATTAAGTACCACTTAGCAATGCGCGAAGGACTATCACCGTAGCGGATGCTAATTTATTAGAAGCGAGTCGGTAAAGGAGGCAAACATTCGTTCGGCTCGAGGGTCACTTCAAATCCGCGCGCGCGCGCGCGCACCTACACACACACGCAAACACACACACACACCCGCAAACACAAGTGAATTATATTCTCGTGTAAAAGACTATTGTCGGTACTTGGCTCACGGATGCGATCACGAATATACAAAAGAAAAGAGCCGTGGGTCGCACCTACGACAAAGGGTTGAGGAGGCTCGCGTTTCGAGGGCGTTGGAGAAATGACTGCTTGACATTCCTGGTGAGCCTCCTCCTACGTTCGCCCAAACAAGCACCAGTGGATTCTCGCTCTCTATAAACACGCGGCGAACAAAGCGACGATGGAAAAAAGCCAGGGAGGGCCCGCCATTTATATACCTATCTCATATTTGTTTTATGTATTTCAGATGTTTCGGCGTGAGCGAGAGACGAGAAAAGGGAAAATGAGAATAAAAAGGCAAGCGCGGCAGCCTCCAGAAAAAGGCTAAAGAAAGAGCAACAGAGGGAAGAGGAGAGCGAGTGAGTGCGTGTGTCGTGTGTGTGTCGTGTGCGTGGGGGCGCGTAAGGGCGGGTTGGCGGTGGGTTGAAGTGGGGTGTGGTGGGGGGAGGTGGAGGTAGAGAGCCGTTGCATCCGCAACGATAAAGTCCCTCTATTATTAGACGGACGATAGAATGCACAAAGCGAGCAAGGGGGACGCGCCCTCGACATCGTCATCTTTGTCTCATCAATCGTCCCTAATTCCGCCGTGGCGGTCACGCTGATTATTTTTCACCTATGCTCCTCGGGACGATACACAGTTGTCCTCCAACTTTGATTTATCGAAGATTATTATCGGGATGCCGGGCGCGGGCCGATTATTCCGGCTGATTGATCGACCTTGAGTAATTGATCCAGCCGGCCAAGACTTTTACGCTCGCGAATCGCTGAATGGGTGGGTGATCGAGGCGTGGACCCAAGCCTCCTTCCTTCCTTAATGACGCCTTTGTACTTCCTCTGCTTATTATTTCACGGCATACCCAAGGCCGCATAAGATCCTTTGTATCCTCACTCTGCCCGTCCTCTCTCTCTCTCTCTCTCCCCCTCCCCCTCCTTCTAAATCCTACAATTCGCAGAATGTATTAAGCGCGCACGCGCAATCGAGCCCGGCTAATTCAATTCATACGGCAAGTCCGTGTAATTTAGATCGAGCCGATAAGAAATTTGCATTTGCAGAAGTGCGTTAGAGTATATCAGATCGTGGGGGCACCTGTTGGCTTCCGACATTTCGGCACCGCTTCTACTTCAACGATAAGGACAAGAAACGAGGAAGAAGAAGAAGAGAAAAAAAGTTCCCTCATCCCCTTGACACGGGGGCCCTTTAGCTTCGGCCGCACGTTCATACGGCGACGATTCGGAGGTCGAATGGCAATTAAAAGGCACTCGGGAGGGCACTCGATTGCGAATCCAGTCCTTTTTCACCACTGTCGCAAGAATTAAAAATGCAGGGCGTGATGCTGAGGCGGACGATTGGCAAAGGCAGCCGTACAACTGTGTTTCTTTTTCAGGATTTTCACGTTTTGCCTCACGAGCGCGCAGATAAAGTTTGACGAGAATTCGTGGACTGCCAGTCGTGGTCGGCCAAATTGACGAATCCCCGAGGCGTGCATTAATCGATCGAGGCCGAGGATCTTGGCCAATGAAGGGATAATTAAAGGAGTGGGGGGGAGGGAGTGATAATGATTGCGACTAGATGAACAAGTGTCGGTGGGTGGTGTGATATCGAGCTGCGACTCCACTTTCCATTCGGGCCACAACTCCCGCGCGCCAAGTGAAACACAGGAATAATGCGAGAGAGAGAGAGGGCAAAAAAAGTCGCGGCTGCGAACGTCATAAATTAACATTGGGAATTGGCGCGACGAGCAGTCGGCGAGGGCTGAAAGAAGCTGGGCGAAGCCGCCAAGGGGACAGAGAGAAAGGAGGGGGAAAAAAAAAAAAGGAGACGCACGTCCGAGGATACATGTAAATTAGACGGGATGCCTAGGTGCAAAGTATGC
>JAPYYT010002894.1:0-16692 GCA_030522565.1 Ceratosolen corneri | reverse complement strand
ATACATAATATAATAAACAGATATTGTAGCAGAAATAACATACAAAATAAAAATGGTATTATATCGTGACGACTCGGGATTCTATCAAAATCCCGAACACTAATACAATTTTTTCTCTATATATTTTAAAATATAAGATTTCCCCATAAATACTACTTTTTAAATATTATATTTCAATAATATAATAAATTCAATTTAAAATAATATATCATTAATATTTTATAATATAAAGTTATATTTATTTCGGAGATTGTTGTTGAAGCTAAAAAATTTAATGATAAATAAAACACTTGCTTTTATTAATTTTTTTTATAAATTAGCCGTTTTACGTACAAATAATCATCTATGATGGATTTTCTACTCTCATCGTGTAGGGAATATAATAAACGAAAGGAGGGTGCGAGAACAGTAAGTCATTCCTCAGGGACAGAAAAACCCGTGATTTAACAATAGCATATGCACGTATAATGACAAATTTCGCTTGGCAAAGTATACACTTGCAAATTTATGATGAAAAAAAATTGTAAAAAGTAAAATGATATGGAAATTTCGAATAAATATAATACGATAACGGAAAATCAAAAAGCTTATACGAATGAATTAAATTTCAAATATAATAAAATAATTAAATGAAAATTATGATTTAGTTTTTATAACTTTCCTCCGTTTCTTTTTTCAAAAAGAGAAAAATTATATACTTAATGATTATATATATTTGTTGTGATATTTAAATTTTATACAAGTTATTTTTAAAGAAAATGGATAAAACACTATATATTAACTAAATCTTGTAAGTATATCGTTTTATTTTGACATTATTATCTATTATTATATTAATATTCTATTATATTACATAGTTTAAGCACGTGTATAATAAATTTACATGTAATTTTAATTTTAATTTTACTATAAGCATAAAATTAAACCTAACTGATGTATTTGGATATATTTTTATAATTAAATAATTACTAATAAAATTAGGCAAGAAAAAAGCTTCATGTAACATTTATCAAAGTTGATATTTTCTGAAAAATTACATTTATTATAATTCCTGAAAATAATATTGATCTAAAATAAATTGATTGCATATTCAGACTACTTCAATACGCATTATACCTAAATAACTAAAAGTTACGTTACCTAAAACATTAATTTATTATACAATAATAATAACGTAAATCAGCTTTTCTTACTCTCAAAGTCTTTTTCAAAAAATTGTCAAACACACCTTGAGAGTTTCTGTATGTGTACAGCAGGGGAACAACATTTTCCCGGTTGACTTTTGCCTTGAAGTACTTTAAGCCGACGATTCGCGGAATTTGCTCGGGTACAAGATAAAGCTACTTTAAATATTCCGTTTTCCCGCTTTACTCCCCTTGAATTTTCATGGCGCCTCAGGAATAATGCATAATTCAGTGCGGTAAAACGTCAGTATGAGATGCGTGTAACTCCGTCGTTGTTCGCTCTTGTCGTAGCGCTTTGTTCATTTATCCTACTCAGGAAGTCGTTTTCTTAAAATACAAGAACAACTATGCTAGAAAGAAGTCTACGTTAAGATAGATTTTTATACTATTTTGCATGAACTATTCTTATTCGAATGAATGATGAAAAAGCTCGTTTATATCCTAACAATACATGTTCAGTATACCAACTATTTCATAATGCTAATGTTAATATTATAGGATATACCTCTTATTTACTTCGTATTAAATCAGATCTATAATGTATATATTGGAATATTGAAAAGAAACAAATAGAAAAATACAGAAAAACAATATAAGCATATAAATATATAAACATATTAGTTGATTGCTTTATTACATGTCTGTGTATAAATACTAAATATAATTTGTGTACGATATTTATTAATTTCATATGATTATTTAATTAGTGATGTAATAAATTAAATAAGACATAATAATAAAAATTAAATTAAAATTCGTTATTATTTAAAGTTTCATTCGTGTAATCATTTCTAAATGTATAATTTAATATGACAATATTAATAATTAAACCGTCCATGTTAAACAAACAGCACTATTATAATAACTATGATAATGAATATTATCTTGCAGATACCCTGAATACTTCTATATTTAAAGGATTTAATCAAGTTCATCATCATATTTTAAAACGGCATTGTATAATTTTACTTTCGTTGTATCCATCGAAAAAATAGCAACTTAATATTACATACCAGGTATGCTCCAATTTTTTTTTGTTGAAAACCACTTTTTCAAAACGGTTTGAAATTTCATAAATCGATTACATTATTTTACGAAAATTAGTCTCTGCCAAAGAAATAAGAAAAAGAAGTTACGGAGCAAAAATTTAGACTTTTGTCATTAATGACACATTGGCGTAAATTTACCGCATTCGGATATAAGATATTGCTTGTATTTTTATCCGAAATTTAAATGTATGGTCTTCAACTCTTTTTTTCAATAAGAAATCCGAAATTTATTTTAACCAACTGCGAATTAGTTAAAACATTAAAAAAATAACCACATTGAAAGAGTATAATACGAACAATAGATCGTGACTTGATCCTTCAACTTTAGTATTAATCATATATTTTTATATAAGGATGTGAGTTTGATAAATCAACTTTAAATTGTTTTCCGAACAATCACATTTATTCTCTATTCGGCTAAAGAAATTTGTAACTTTACGTTATAATAATATTTTGATTGCTCATTAATTATATTTCGCTGATAAATTTAGTACTTAATGATTATTTATTTTTATAATTTCAAATATTTTATTAGTATCAATTATATCAAAATCAAATATCAAATATCCAAGCACAGTACTCTAACGTTCATGGTATTTTAAAATAAATTTAAAAATGAGAACCACTATTTATAATTTATTTTATTCCAATAATTTATATTCCAAAATATCTACAAATTCTACAAATGTAAATATGCATATGTATTTCAATATATGTAATATAAAAAACAGTTTTTTCAATATTTAAAATATTAATAAATATATTTATAAAATACACAATTAAATCTGTTCCTCGGATAATTTTTATTTTGTAAAAGTGATACATTTTTATTATTTTTCAAAATTATAATATTTATTGACAATTTTATGTTTGTATTTTTTTTACTTTCATTAGCTAATAGGTTGTGGTAAATTAAAGTTGAGACGAGATTAAATTCTTAATAATAGATAAAAATGAAAAATAATATAAAAAGTTTTGTCTAGATGAATAAAATGGATCTATTAAGACATTTACTGAACCATACCTTTTGAATTGTCCATAAGCCCTTCTTATAAACTTTCATATAAGTTATTTGTTTTTTCCATCTACTTTGTAATGTGCCTCTTAAATCCCGAAAAAATGTATCTTTACCTTACAATGGTTAAGCTTGAGTATTATTCTCAAATTTTCAGTATTGTAATATCCTATGGATTTAAAATATTTAGTAATATACATAATTTCCGATTAAATATTAAATTTTTCATTCCATGCATTGTTAAATTGGATAAAAAACATTTGTCATAATAATTCAAATTTAAAATTCTAAATATAAAATTTGGCGCTATAATGTAATAAAAATACTTTTATATGATAACTAACTATTTAATTATTTAATTAACTGTTTAGGAGTTTTCCCGTGTGTATTTTCTCTCCCAGATGTAATCAGGCGATACAGATGGTGAAATGAGAGGTAATAGAAATGGGTGTTATTAACTGAGCAGATCTTGTTGGAGACTAAAAATTAGGTTTATTAAATAATAAATGTATAAATAGATGTTGAATAATTACAGAATATAGCAGAATGTTGAGTTTGTGTGTTTGTGAATGAAAAATGTGAATGAAAAGGTTTTGGCTGTCTCGCTACTCAGTTGTAAGTTGAGTAAGATGTTGGTTGAGAATTATAGTAATATGGGCGTAATCCTTGTTGACTTTCATCTAGTTTTCAATAACCGCTTATGTATGTGTGGGTTATCAATTTATATGAATTGTTTAGAAAGAATCTGGGTTCGCAGGTTAGTAGTCCTAGTACCTCAGTTGAACCATGTCTCCAATTCAAGCTGATTGAACCAAAAATCACGAACTGTTACAATATCACAAGCCGCAAGATAACACAGATTTTAATATGACTGCTGGCTGGAAAATAACTTATAATAATAACAGGTAACAATAACTATGTATTACCGGTCTGAACTCTAAATTCGAACTAACCATCTAAATTATATTTGCACTAATCCTTTTTCGAACACAATATTTTTGGTGTGAATATACTACTGCTATTCGAGTACGAGCGTGGATTTGAGCGTTTAATATCCTAAGAAACAGAAGGATAGGTAAACAAGCTTCAAAATAATGCATTTCTTGAGCGAGCTGCGTGATTAGATAGAAAGGGTCGCGATTTTAGGCACAGTCATGAGAGATTTCTTGACTGAATCTTGAACATTAACTAATAAATATATTATGAATAAAAGGTGTACAACTAATGTTTTATTGTTTATGTAATTTAAATGCATGTATTCTTAGTAAATTTTATGATATTAAAAATTCATAAATAATTATACTATTAATATTCATATATACTTATCAAATAGAATAACAGGTTATTTTTAAAAAATTTAATGATATATATAAAATTTAGTTAATTTGTGAAAATTAATGTATATTAATTATTAAAGAAAAAATTAAACATTTTATGAATTATTTATCGTGTATAAATCATTACATTTATTATGTATAGTTTTTTTTTAACAATATATGTAGAATTAACGTATAAAAGATAATTTCAGAAATAAATAAACTACATTTCTTCGATTGAAACAAAATTCTGATAGAAGAATAATATTAATTAAGAATAATATTAAAAATAATACATTTTAAAGATGATATCACTTGTGTGCAAAATAATATTTTATTTAGAATATTTTTATGTATATGTATCTTATATAATATTTTATGTATTTGTATAAAAATATATTAATCTTAATAATACATGTTTTAGTTATCATATAACAAATATCAGTAACAGCAAACTTCAATCACTTTGTTTATGTTATAAATTCACAAACAAAGGATTTATAAAAATTCAATTTATTCCACTAGATTAATATTGTGAATAACATTAACAATAATTAGAATACAAAACTATAATAAATAAATAGTCTATATAACTATAATAAATAAATAAATAAATAGATCCGTCTTTTCTCTTCTCAGTATTCGTATACAAAAACGAGATATTAACTGAGACGATGTTGGCCGAACGATTTGCGCATACGGCTGACCCATTTTGCACATCGCTACTGGCTGACAATAACGAACAGCCTCCCTCCTTCAATTTTTCTCTTCTTTCCTATCGACAGCGCTTATAGATCCACTTCTCTAGCAGCACCTTCAGCTCTTTCTTTACTCATTTCATAGTACTATCTCGTTTTCATTTAAAGGACTCTGTCAATTCCTTCAACCGAAGTAACAAAGGATCAACTACGTGAGAGCTCACCTGTCCGCTTAAGACGTTGACTGTCGTCTACCAGGCATTGTTTTTATAATTTATATTCTTAAGGTGACAACGCGTATACTTTTTCTTCCTTTATTATATTTTTTATTATATAATATACGATATATAAAAGTATACTAAAAAGTATACGGATGAAATAAATATGGAGAGTGGACTAAGAGGATACAAGGACAGATGATTAAGAGAGACGCATTGTTTTTTACGCTAGATTTTATAGATTATTTATTGCGAAAGAGAAGAAGAATGCTTTTTTTATTAGTAGGTAGATATCATTATATTACGAATTTCGTTATTCTACTATTTCGTATTTTCTCTCTCTCTCTTCTTTTTTTCCTTTTATTGGTGGAATATTATTTTACAATTTCAATTTGTAGAATATCAAGCAGCCACTACGTATATAAAATATTATAACTATTTGTATTATTAATCTTTCATCATTTTCTTGGTTTACTTGTTTGTTTTCATTGAAATTTAATGATTCCTTGTTTCGTTAAAGCCAGTAAATGTGATACAAAAATAGATAAATTTCATCAGAATATTTTAAAATGAAACTATCGATCAAATTACCATTCAAATTATCTCTTTTTTAAATAATTTATTAAATTTTGATAGTACTATTTAAAATTATACTACTCTTAAACTTTTCAATTTTATAAAAATAATATTTCATTTAAGAAGATAAAAATAATTTTTTGTAGTACATTAGAAAATTACATAAATCAAAGAAATAAACTATTCATAAATCAGTTAAGTAATTAATTATATTGATCAAAGCAGTGACTATAAAAATTATTGGATCGTCACAATTCTTTTAGTTGACTCAATTAATTTAGCCAATGACCACAGTTGTACTCTAGTGGGCAAAGATAGTTCATTAGCAACGCATTTGTGCATTTCTTCAACTCGAGCATCCAATTCAGTCAACCGGCCAACGTCTCGTTTAAATAACACCCTTTGTATTTGGCGGTCGTAAGCGAGGGTTCACACAGCATACAAGGAGAACAGTACCTTGAGATAAAGCTTCGAAAATAATCGATTATTATTCGCCCTCTCGAGGCAAAGATTGTACAGGTCAAGGAAATTTATCAAGGAATAACAGTTTTTACACTGATCCTTTATTTATGTGTGTCTTGCACTATATCAATGTATCACTATACCTCATATGAATTCCGAAGTTTTGTTACTACTCGAGGATATGTGATATTAGGATATAATTTGAACAAAGCACGGTACATTCGTTACTGCTTTATCGCTAGGAATTATTATTTAGATTTATTTAAATCTTTTGAAGTATATATTTCTTTTAAAATGATATTAAGAAAAACAAAGTATAAAATTCTCGAGGAGCTTCCTACAAAAAAAATTTCATATCTATCCTTATAATTATTTTCAAGAATAAATATATATTTTTATAAATCAATATTTTTCGTTTAAATAAATGGGAGAACTTATATTTATATTACTTAAAAATCTTAATTGTATTCAATATTAAAATAATTATTGAAAGATACACGTATATTTTCACACATCTTCAGATTAAAAAATGCGATTATTAAATTAAACGAATTCATATTATTAAGATCACAGACCATTATATGTAATAATAATTGCATGTAATAATATATGTAATATAAATATCATGCAGACGCCATTAAGAAATACAATAAAAAATCGTAGTTTTTATTAAAATTAATAATACCCGATAAAATTACTAACATTATAAATTACATACAATGGTGTAAAATCAGTGTAGGAGAAAGGGGTCAACAGGGATGAAGTCTTGTATACCAAAAGGAAGGAAAGCCGGCGGTTAGAATCTGAAACTTTATCGGTGAACCTAACACTGGTGAGAAACGTTAAATGCTAATGAGCAAAGACCCTGCCGAAGTGAAATGACTAAAGCTTCTCGATTCAACTTACTTTATACGTCCGGAGATAGAGACATTAATTAAAAAACATCTATGAACAACGACTCACATCACTAAACCTGTGGTATGTGTGAAAAAAGAATTCGTGAATTGCAAAGATTTTATTTGCTATTCATGAATTAGATGATATGGTAACACTCGTCCCCGGTAGAGTTGACGGATAGATTTTAGTTGGAATGTTTATGTTTCGATCCTTTGATGCTTTTATAAATTCAGGATAAAGAATATATTTACCAAACTAATACCTCTATATAAGATAATTTGTATAACAGAGTTAATTACTTTCAAGATAAATTACAAGGTGGATTTTATTGTATAATATCACATAGTGCCTTGACCTAAATTACCATTATGTTTAAAATGTTATATGGAAAAAATTTTTAGATGAAAGTTAATTTAAATTTAATCAATAAACAGAGAAGCAACTGAAATGAAAAATCCAGGAAACCTTGTTTATGTACAAAATAAAACTAAAAAATATATAAATAAAAAATTCCTTCAATTAAAAAAAAAGTTGCATACATTGCAAAAAGCCAAATATAAAGAATAAATCAAGAAACTTGATATACGTGCAGCTTAAGCCATTCTCTGGTAATTCATCGAACATATCTTTCAGCAACAGTAGCGAGAATTTTCCAACCCCGAAACTCTTTCTCTCCGACCCTTTAGGGAAAAAAGAAAAGAAAATCCTACTAGTTCAGTATTATCATCACGACCACTGGCAGCAATCCAGTACCAATTCCGCCCATAATTCGGAATAGTCGAACGAAGGATGAGAAGTGGGTAGGGAGAGAGAGAAAGAGAGACAGATACACAGAGACAGAAATAAAAAAATAAAGAAGAGTTGAGCGCACGACACGGCAGCAAAACGTTCGAATCTACAATTTCCACTTTCCGAGTGGCCGATAACATCGACGAAGGGCGCGACCCCTACATACCGAGGCTTTCGCTTCATCAGCTCGAAATGGATACTTTCTTTTTCTTGCTATTTCCATCGTTCACTTTTCCCAAAAGATTGACTATTTTCTTTATAATGAATTAATTCTTTACATTTTCTTGATAAAGTAGTAGCTTTTTACCATACACCTGTTAATATATTTTTCTTGTACAACCTAAACAGAAGGACAATAAAATCAGTATTATTATACTATACATGTTTTTTAAAGGAATTCGTAAATATAACGCTTCACTTATTTAATGCATAGAAACATTTCATAATAATATTGTGCTTAAACGTACTACATCAATTGTTTTTTGAAAAAGAGGCTGAAACAAAAGAAAAGTAGGATCAGGAAAAAACTATGGAAAGTCATGAAACAATATACGCTCGATCTGTCTATCCTGGAAAACGTTGGTTTTTTCTTTACCAAAAGAGAAAAAGAGTAGTGCATTCTCCCCTTACGCCAACTAATTCTTGTAAAGCGGTACAAGTGCGCACACTCCCAAAGTATTTACCAGAAGTCATTTCCCTCGTGTCAGCATTTCACTCGCTTCAAACAGTCCGCGTCCATGTAAACACAAGTTGAAACAACAGCCACACAAGCTGAAATCAAAGCTCCAAACAACGACGATGGTGGCAGTAGTACGCGTCAATAAACAGTTCAGTTCCCCCTAACTTCTCTCCCTCCCTTACCCTCACCCCAACCATCTCTGCATATCGGAAAGATCGTCTCTCGTGGGCCGGCGCCAACTCGTCCCAATCTCATCCGTTGCTTAACTATCTCAATACAAAAGGGTGGCGAGAGGGCTAATAGAACCACGCCAGGGATAATATAAATGCTAGAAGTCACTGCTTATATGCTCAGTTCACTTATAACATTGTGAGGTTTCTTTCTTTACTCCGAAACTTGCGAGGCAAAATTTACTTTCAATGTACTATTCGAGACAGTGCTTTTTCATTAATACGATAAAGAATAAAAAAAGTTCGGAAATCGATGCATCCCTATTGTTTTGACGGGCACACGCTCAACACTCGATTTCCCCTGATTCTTTACCTGTTGTCAATATAGATGTGAGATTGCATAAGAAAAAATTATAATGACCAAAATTTATCATACATATTTAAATTTAAATGCCGTTAAAAAATATTCATCGTTATAAAAATTACCGTCTACAAATTTTTTCTGGATATATAAACTTTTATGTAAATTCCGAGGAATGGCATCTGCATATCAGAGCCAGCAGTTTTTCTATACGGAAACTTAATTTATCATGCCTTTTCTATTTAGTTCTGTTTATATATCTATTTTGTGAAAATTTGCTTAATAAAATCTAATGTTAATCACTTAATCATATAACTAATGAATGCTCGTATGCAGCGGTCGCAGCATATGAAACGACTATATATTTTTTCTTCAATTGCTCATATATAAAATACAAAGTTTCTGGAATAAAGCTAGAAGCATTATTAAATTCCATCTTTAATTGCCAAAAATATATTCTGAAGTAAAATCCATTAAAATCTACAATTCGAAAACGAAGAACTCATCCTAGATGTTAAAGCACTTCTAAAATATCAGATTTCTTCTTATGAGTAATATATTTTATTAAAATGTTTTATATCTTGTTTTTATCAAGTTTATACTTTATGACATGCTATTAACAAATTAATTTAATGAGAAAATAAAGGAATTTTTCTTGTTTAAATTAATCATTATCGAATCTTGAATAAATTAATTTTAATATTAAAAGAAAGTTGATATTTTTTAAATAAAATACGTCATAAAACTACTTTATAAATACGTAAAATAAATAGAAAATTTTCTTGTTTTCTATTAGATAAATCACGAATTAAACACCAAAAATATATCATTAAATAATCTTATTTTTTAATATTTTATTGACATTAAAATGATATTGAGAAAAAAAGAAAAAAATTAGTAACGTTAAAAACTATTTTAATAGATAAATATTAAAATTTAATACATAAAAATTAAAATGTTGAATAAACCAAAAATTGTAAGACACGAATAAGAGAAAAAATTGAATATACTTATAAGTAATGAATATTACGATTAATAAAGGGTAAATCCTTTATTTAAAATTTTATTCTATATATATATTGAACATTAATTTAATTTAAAAATGAAATTTGTTTCTTAGCTTTTCATTAAACTTTCCTTCTACTATTATACATAAAATTGCACCTTTTATATGCTTGCTTAGCTCGCGTACTTTTAAAGCCATTACATTAAAAGCATTAATCTAATTTAACAGGTTTTCTCTTATTTTCCTCCCGACTAAGTAAACACAGACAACTAGGGTCTCCACTTGGAATTACTTTCACGACGGATCCCCTGAGACAACCTGAAATACCTTACCTATCAATCTTCCCTGTTTTACGTTTTTATAGGGCACAAGTGTGCGGTTTGTATAATGTGCAACATTCCAAATACTTTTATTAAATTAATTCTGCCATTCTCACCTAAAAGTTAATCTAACAATTGTTACGTTGCACGAATAAATTAGATTTCTTTCTTTGGTATGCGGTACTCATAGTAACTGTTAATGTACATGTCAAATAAAAATTTTCTCCTCCCTCTCTACATTTAAATTAAATAATATATTTCATACTCGTAGCATAACATTTTAAGGAAGTTGTAATTTAAAGAGAAAGTTTGAAAAATTAGAATCCTTTAATAAGATACAGATAATATTTGCTTATACATTATAAGGAAATTTAAATATTTAAATAATTTAATAAATTGAATTTATAATAAATATTTTTAATTCATGACTAAAAAGTCTTTTTGTCATATATAAAATAAATTGTGAAGAAAGAGATTCTTGTCAATTAGGAATGTCAAAAGGATTTTTTTTCAAAATTCGTTACATATCATCGATATATTCCATACGAAGACAATAAAATATGAAAATTGATCAGACAATTTCTTTCAATCGCACGTAAATTTAGTTGATTTTCAATTTCTTCCGAAGTTTCATTTTCTTAAATGTTTGAATAAACCATTGTAACGTTACCCCCAAATATAATATTAGTTTTATTTTATTATAATATTTATATTTTATAATATTAGTTTTATAATATATTTTATTTTATTATGTTTTATTTTTATATGAAAATGCTTTTTAAAAAGTTTACTGGTATTACGAGTAAAGCCTTAATTCTAATGCAAAATGTACTAAATGTAAATTTGCTAAATGTATAACAGAATATTTAACATAAATTAATATATAAATTTTAAATATTTGACATCTTTATTTTATTATTTTATAATTAAATTAAATTTTATATGAAATTGTACATCCAATATTGTATTGTTTTAATATTATCCTACCTGTAAATTTAAAAAAAACTGGAGAATTTTTAAAACAAAATGGAACAACCTTTCGTATAATGTAAGCAGAACAATTGATTCTATCCTCAATTTATTAATGCCACGTTGATATTAACGAGCATATACACCATAAAATCATTACGTCATTGTTTCGGCAGCCGCAACAGTAGTAGTAATGCATAATAAATCGACGCTTATTGCACTAGCTACATACTTCATTTACTCTGGTATCCCACCTCAAATATACATACGTGTGCATATATGCACATGCGCATATACGCATAGGCATGCAACATTCTTATACTTGTAATATTCATTTCCGTTAAAAGGAAACAGTGTCGAAAGAGTGCGATTATATTTTATTTCTTCTGTGTTCCTTAAAACGCTCTTTACATCTCTCGAAATTCATTGCCGTGTAGTAAGGAAGAATAGAACGCTGCAGTTGCTTGATAATTCAAGATACTACAATTGAATTCTTTACAAGATGCAGGACTCGTCAAAAAGTCGGAAAATTGATATGTAATGCAATTTGTGTTTGAAACAGAATAACGTAAATAAAAAAGGTCAATTTTTAAAAATATAGAAAGTTTGTTTATCGACATAAGCTCAGAATAAATTCTTTTAAATAATTTATTAACCTATTCCATGATGTATATATTCCAATTTCGCTTTGATATAAAATACGTAGATATGTGCATAATTAAACATATATAGATGCGCACATATGTAGGTTTGTTTACACAGAGAGACGTTTTAAAATTTGCATTTTGAAGAAGAATGAAAAATTATATAAAATTGGTTGAATCCTATATTAAATTCTTTACAGCTGTAATATAATTAAAAATATATTTATCGTTGGTTTGTAAATTGGTACTTCATAAACAATACTTTCAGTAAAACTCATAATACCGAACAATTAAGAAGTATAACTTTTCATTAGCCGGTGTTCACGATACTAGCAGCTTCACCAATTCACTTGCAAAAATAAATTTGCTGTTCTTATATAAAGAAACGCCGTTACAAAATTTAACTTGCCTACCATTACACAACTTATTCGGCATTTTATTTGATTTGAGCTGGGCCGTTGAAGTTCTTAAAGAAGAAGCTTGTAATTGCATATGTAACGTTTTTGAAACGAGCTATACTTGATCTTCGATATACTCCTTCTGCTCGCATCTATAGTAAGCTCAAGCAAGGTTGTGCATCACTCTTTGAAGTTAATTAATGGTGATTTATAACTATGCTACCTAATTTCATCTCTTAAACCACTTTGAGAAGGTAAGATAACGAGAGATTAGAGAAGGATACAAACGCCAACAAAGAACCTGCATCTATTTCATTTGAGTGTAATTAACCATCGACCATATATTTATGTGCTTACGCATCTTCGCGAACTTTCATATAACTTTCCACAAGAATCGGAGTTGAAACATGGTTGTACCGAAAGAGGTGAATTTATGCGAAGCTACTGTTACCATTGCAACAATTTATTCTCATTCCGAAAACCTAACTGAACTGTGGAATCGAAGCTTTTGCGAGTTTCACGGGTATTATTTACTTTTATTTGTCTATGAATTTAATACTTTGCTCTTTCTCTAATTGTTAAAACTTAAAACAGAACTCGCTGGTGAATGCATAGTTTACAAAATTTGGCATTTGATGAATTAAGCACGACTTATTAAAACAGTCATTTCGCGAGTAAAAATATCATTTTACAAATAATTATTCGACTTTTTAAAAACTCTATGATATTTAAGTATGGTGTTTAAATTATGTATTAAGCAGTTGTTTGATATCATGGTAAAATAACTAATAAATAACCATAATAGCAATGCTTAATCATTATTTCATCATTATCATTATCTCTAATTTAGTAACTACAGGAACAATATGGGCATTTTACAGAAATCGTAAACTGCTCGGTAAGAAAAGAAATAGCAGGTATGTACGTACGAGAAATAGCTACGAAGTTTCCTTTTTTTAAACTCATCAATCCGAAAATATTATATGGGGTCAAAAAGATAACGCAAAAAGTAAAAATGCAATAAAAATTAAAAAATAACCCGATAAAGGAAAAAGTAAAAAAATGAGAAGCAAACTTGCACAAGGAATGCAAAGTTTTAATGTCCTGGTATGTGCGCGTCCTCATTCAAACTCTTATACATCAGTTACATTTTTGAAGACATGAAACGACGTTGACCTCGTTTACAGACGAAAAATACAACCGGTTATCTGTCACTTTAAAGCGATCGCTTGTGCATATGTACCCCACGAAAGTTATAACGTACGTACTTTTGCCTCAGAAATTCTAGCTGACTGCCAATAATTCAAATGAAAAATATATAGTTGTAGGTGGTAGAACGAGCAATAGTTTTCATTATTGCATTTGTTTTTCTTTTTCTGAGCGGGAAATGTTTTTAATATGCGTGATGTCGCTTGTAAATTGTTTCACAATTTTTAACGAGGAAAAGTAATAAAGCTTCCCATCGCTGATTAATGTATGATAGCAATAGTTATCTCTACAATTAGTTTCAATTACAAACATATACGTTATAAAATTGCTTTTAATGAACAATATGTATAATTTTAGCCAATGATAATAAATATTCAACAGTTACCTATGAATCAATACAAGATAATGGAAGAGCACAGTTCTGGTATTAGTATACGACACGGTCATTTGTAAAAATGTATTATCAAATATGTTTTCACAATCTCAAATTTACAATTAAATTTTAATCAAATTGTTTAAAATACAAATTAAATAATATAAAATAAAAGTATTATACGAACATCGTGACAAATTTTGTTATCAATTAAAAATTATGACAATTAACGAAAATTCGAGGCCTGAGAACATGGAGAGATGAATGCAGGAAAAATTAATTAGGTAAAAGCCGCATTACGTACGTACGGAAACAAACAAACACGTCTGCATTTCCACTTGACGCATTTTCATTACCCTCCAGTACGACTCTCATAAAACAAGTGGCTAAACAGCCGCGCTACTATCACTATGAATTATCTGAAAATTGTCTCGTTTTTAGGGAGCGACGCATGCGCGTGATGAAAGTTTTCTATCGAACAAAATACGCGGACGCATTTTCGATGATTCGTGTGAAAGTTGGAAATGCCTGCCGCTCGTTCCGACAGCATAAGCCAAGCCAATTCTGAATATCCGCCTCATTGTCAGTACCGTAATTGCAAGACGAGTCGCCTGATCCTTTGATTTTCGTACTTCTAGAGCACTGTAATAAATTTACTTTGAGGTACTCGAAAAGCACTTGTTAAGTTTCCCTTCCATTTATCAAAACGATGCACGTTTAATGTTAGCAAGAAGAAGTCTTTCTTCTCTCTCCCTCTCTCGCTCTCTCTCTCTCTCTCTCTCTCTCTCTCTCTCTCTCTCTCTCTCTCTCTCTCTCTCTCTCTCTCTCTCTTAACGCTTCTACAACGTGCAAGAGCCATGAAAAAGTTTCAATTTTATTTTTCCGTGCTTCATAAAAATTTTGTTATTTCAGGATCGTTTTCTTCCTTGGCTCACTTCCGTTTTTTGTCGCTCAGGCTTTAATTTATACCAATAATATGGCGTATAATAAAAGTGATAATGTGATAATGAAATAAAAGTGATAATGATCATTTTTTCATTGATATTACTTCTTATTAATGAATTAGTTTAATGAAAACTTGACTAAATTATTAGCTACATTTTTTTATGTCCTTTTGTAAAATGATTACGCTTCTTGCAAAATACTTAAGATTTATCCTTGCTCTAAGAAGAATATGTTTGAATATACCCAAATAAATGATTTAATTATATGAAGCATTTATTTCATGTCATCATTTTTTTCATCTCCAGCTTATTAACTACAAAATTATGGTTTGTTCCACAAACAATTATTCTTTTAAATACTGGTAATAACGTACTGATTTTATCACAATAGATGTAAATTATAAAAGAATAAATCTCTAATAAATCTTTTAAAAACTGTATATTTTACAATATTTCAGTGCATTAAAAAGTAAAAAAGTTTATTATCTTTTTATACTCCTGAAATAATGATAAAATATTTTAATTGATAATAAAATTTAAAAAATGTATTCTTATACAAAGTAATTTTATAAAAAAAAATTATTTTTTGTAAATGGCCATTAATTCATCTATATAATTTAACAATATAGTTAAATATAGATGCGAACAAATAAAAAATCTAATACTATTTATTTATAAATGCATTGTTAGTAAAATATAAAAACTTCAAGTCATACCGAGTTATCAAATATCGGCGAATATTTGCCAAATACGCAGATAAATAAAGAAGTAGATTAATCACACATTATTTTCTTTGTGATTACAGCACCACCCCAGTCGGTGGAAATCACCAGTCATCAGCGTCACTCTAAAATTGAGATCAAGCAGAACGAGTCACTAAAGCTCGAGTGCACTGTGCGAATGGCGAAGCCTGCTGCAACGATTGTGTGGTATCGTGGCAATGTGCAGATCAAAGGTGGCGATATCCATGTCATGTCCGTCCCGATCGCTGACGGTCAGTATTGAATTCATAAAACGATATTTTATCCGAACTTTCCAATAAAATACATTAAATAAATTTAATTGTAGGTAAAGACTCTGGTATTTTCTATGAAACGTTTAAATTCTTAATACTTTGAATTACCATTCGTTGTAAGCTCAACTAAATTAATCATAATCAGACTTTGAGTAGTACAGCATAAAATTTTTATATTATATTCGAATGTAAATAATTTCACCTTAAAGCTACAATACATTAATATTATACAATAATAATTAGATACGTTCTAAACTTTGCTGTATAAAAGACCAAAATCAGAAATAATTATTTTCGTATTTGTTCGGGTTTTTACCCGCGTGTAAATTCTCTCTCCAATGTGTGGATTAAGAGAGACGGATAGTGGAAAGAGGATGACAAAAATGAGATTCAAATATAC
>JAPYYT010002893.1:0-15199 GCA_030522565.1 Ceratosolen corneri | reverse complement strand
GCTTAATTTTGTATGTAAAACTAAACTTGGGCAACGAAACTTTTCATTTGATTTTCAATAAATATCAGTCCACAGAGTTAAGTGTCTGTGTTTTCTTTCTACCCTGCCATCTCTCCTCTACCACGATCGGCCTCTCCCCCCTACATCTTGGTGAGAGCTCACATCGAGATTGTCGCCCGAACAGTAATAAAAGTACAATATATAAATTCTAAAATTATAATTTTTAAAGAAATTGAAATTTTTAAATTGAATGAAATTTTTAAGAAAATCAATGTAAATTGAGACATAAAATTTAATTTCCTATAAAAATAATATTTGTTACATATAGAATTACAGCAATTACTGCATTGTTTTGTTATGAATTTTCTTGTAAATGAATCCGGTAGGAAAAAAGTTATTTAATTTCTTTTACAGGTTCAGTTACACCAAAACCTCAATTGGGCAACCCGAAGCCTCGGGTCTTTCGTTTAGCGGAAGATCGAGCCATTATTAATCGTTATGGTTTCAATAGCGAGGGTCACGAAATTGTTCATTCACGGCTTCATGACTTAAAGAGTTCTGGATTTCAAGGCATAATTGGGGTGAATTTAGGCAAGAACAAGAAAAGTACTTATTCAAATGCAGACTTTACAGAAGGCATTTCAAAATTTTCCGATGTAGCTGATTATTTTGTCATTAATATTTCGAGCCCAAATACTCCAGGTTTACGTAGTTTACAAAATAGACTGAAACTTGAAGAACTCTTGACATCGGTGAACGTAATGAGATCAGAAATGCAGAGGAGACCCCCTCTCCTACTTAAGATTGCACCTGATTTATCGAAGCAGGAGCAGAAGGATGTTGCTGAAGTTGTACAGAAGCCTAGCTCAATGGTAGATGGGATCATCGTTTCGAATACAACAATGAAGCGGATCAACTTATTGAATAATGTAAGTAAAGCCTGAAATCGATGTAGTTTCTTGAAAGGTTGTTTTTGTTTTGAATTAGAATTATTAACTAGAGAGCTTCTTTTATAAGTCATTTCAATTTTAACTAAATACATTATATTGTCGGTGAGATGTGAGTGGAATGATGGTACATATTGCATTGGCGTGTATTCACACATGTACATAGAGTTTAGGTGTAATGCTTGTTAGTAGAGCTTGGTAGTAGTTTGTTGTAATTTGTTGTGTAGTGTAGAAGTAATTTGTTTAAAATCAATTGAAAGAATCTATTGACATAATATGTATAAAAATTAATTTAATTTACTCTATAAGAAATATCATAAATTATTTAATTTATCTAATCTTACAAATAAATGTTGACAGTCAAAGAAAGAAAGCGGTGGATTGAGCGGAGCACCGATGGCTGAGTTGTCGACTATTATGATTGCCAATGTGTACCAGCTTACAAATGGTAAAATACCGATTATCGGCGTAGGTGGAATTTTTAATGGTGCCGATGCTTATGCAAAGATAAAGGCCGGTGCCTCCCTTGTACAGATATACACGTCGTTCGCTTATCACGGGCCGCCAATTGTCGCGAAGATTAAGAATGAGCTAAACGAGCTTTTAGTCAAGGATGGTTATCAATCGGTTGCCGACGCCATTGGCACAAATGCTAAACACATTTTATTAACTTCAACTTAATTGTTTTATAAATTTTATAATTTTCATTTAATTCGTAAATATTTAAGTTTTGCTTTACCATGGATTTTTAATATACGGAGGTTTTTGTAGTGAAAAACCAGTTACTTGATACTTTATGCGATGCTAAACTTATATAATATTTGTATTTAAGTAGTAGTTATTAATTATACTTAATCCAGAATTTATTTTACATAAGATTTATTGGGTGGTAAGTAATCATGAAATATTAAGTTTCCTAAACATGTTATATTTTTTAAATATTTATCATTAACTCTTTAATATAATTCTATATATATATATATGAATAATTAAATAAACAAAAGTAATTTAACTGAAAGCATGACTAATATTTTACAATTTTTTGAAATAAATCAAAAGTTATATTAACTATTATGCCATTATTCAAAACTTTCTTATTCTTACTTTAAAACAATATAAAACTAGATTTAGTAATATTAAAAAAATTATCCATAATTATTTTAAATATTATTAACTTAAAAAAATAAAAGTAACTTTTAGTGTTATAAGATTCACTTTTTCCTTTGAAATATATAATTTATAATATTGTAAGAATTATTTTATAAAGATAATCAAAATTTTTAAAAAATTTTCAAAATTTATATGTAACGCATTTTTAATACTTTGCTTTTTTTATTCATCTGTTTACTTATAATAATTTAGTTAAATTGTATTTAATTTTATTTCATTTATTTACTCGCTTTTCTTTAACAATAACATTATTATATAAAACTGATAACTTTATCGACATATAATAATTAATATTAAATTTGAATTATCTAAACATAAATAATTGGTGTTTCAATCAAATTTACACCAAACTTTAAAAATAAAATTTTTTTATATAAAGAAGTGAAAATGTTTTTATTAATTTTTATGTTTTTTCATTAATATTAATAATTTCAGACGGTAATTAAATATAATAGTCAACATTATTTAATGCAATTTCTCTGCTTTCCTTTAAAATAATTGTTTTTTATTTTTATAAAATATACTTATGTACTTCCGTAAAATTGTATTTGTTTTGAACATTTAAATAACTTAACCTATAGTCGCAAGATATTGCAAATATTTTATCAAGCATTTTATCCATTGCGTTTACCATGATTTATTTATTACTTTATCGCTTACAAGCTGCAGCATATTTGAATTAATAAATAGATACAAATTAACATCTATTTTCATAATAAAATATCAAGTATAGAGATACATTTTATATAAAATATTTTTAAAACCGTTAAATTCATTATGGAAAATTTTAAATATTTAGAGACTTGCAATATTTAAAATTATATATTACTAATAATGGTCTTGATTCGATTGTATAAACTTCAGAATATCAATTATTTTGGAAATAATTCCGGTGTGTGTTTAAAATTTCTCGCCACACGAAAGGGTGAAGGAAGCAGATAGTGGAAGGGGAGAACTAGCTAAGAACATGTAAAACAGTGTAAAGTAATGAATAAATATAATCTGCATGAATTTATTGATAATAATAAATGAAAAGATAAAACGTTAACAAATAAACCAAAGTTGAGCAGGTGTGTCTTGAAGCTGGTTGGACTTGAGTTTCTCCTTTTGATTAGCCTGGAACTCAATTTTCAATATTTATTTAATCTTGTGACTATCAAATTGATGATGCTTATTTAAGACTTATTGCAGGTAGAGAAGAACCAATCATTTAAATAAAATCTTACAAGATTATCTTCTCGCTGATTCATATCTTATATGAGAATTTTTTATTTAAGAATTTCTCTCCTTCATCAATAATAACCACTAACTTAAATAAATACCCCTGCAAAATTATAAATATGAAAAACAAGATAATAGAATGATTTTCTTATATATATAATCAATTCTTTAACTATATCTTACTGCTTTTTTTACTAATCTTACTAATTACTTACTAATTACTTATTAATTAGTAATCCAAATCTAAAACCAATGAATTATTTCTTATTAAAAGGATAATATTAAATTTCAATATACAATAAATTTATACATTAATATTATATTCAAGATTTATTAACAACAATAAAATCATTTTCTTATATTTAATTATTAATAGCCCTGTTTTAATTATCGCTTAACCCTTCCCTTCCACGATCTGCCCCTTTCACAAGACATCTTTAGGAGAGTTAATACATCGGGTTCATTTCCGAACAAGAAACTATTAAAAAAGTTTTAAAATTATATAATTGATTATAAATATTATTTTTAAAATACTAATATGTATGTAAAAAATTGTGTTTGAACGTAAAATATTACATAAAAAATTATAATTTTGATAAAATATATTTGTTTAAATTCTATATAGAAATATCTGTATCCATTTTTAATATTTTCCCCCAAATTAATTTCTTATTAATTAATATCACAATAAAAAGTTTATATATTTTGATAATTTATTTAGTGGATTTTATTCAAGAATTGTCAATTTCAGAAAATTGATTACGGTTAGGATGTAAATAAATTTCCAAACGCATTTATTTCAATAAAATATTTATTATAGACGACGCTTGACAATAGTTAACATGTTTTAATTTTTACTATTGCATTATTTTTGAAGCATTGTTTAATAAAGAGCATAATTACTATTCTATCAGAGATTATGTAATATAATAATATTTTAATTCGCTACCATATACAATACATGTTTGTACTATATATAATAAAAATAACTTATACATAATAGTAACGTGTAAGTATAATCATAATATATAATCTTATACATAAAATTTAATGTTATAATATTAAATATATGCAGATGACAGTCATCATTATATTGTGTATAATTTATAAATCATAATAAAGAATCGAATTATAATCGAAATTACATAATTTATACGAATTTTAAATGAATTTTTTATTAAATTTTTTTATTCAATTTAATACTTCATTTACATATTTTAAAGGTTAATAGATTATCTTATTTTTGTAGGATGTTTCTTTTTGAAATATAATATGTTTTTAATAAAAATTCATATTTAAATTTGAATTATATTTATTTCGTATATAATACATAAATATATCCTTGTTTGTATTAACAAACTTCATATGATATATTAAATTCATAATTTTTATTATAATCTCATAATAATTTATGCTTGTCATACATGAGATTCTTCGGGTAAAGTCTAAATAATTAAATAATATTTTTATAAATGAATACTATACAAAGATATAATTATACGTAAAATTTTAATATATTATGTTTTAATTATATTCAACACAAAAATTAACTTCAATTTTTAGAAAAATCAATTTTTAAAATTTTAAAAATTAAACTACAGTTTTCTAAGTATCTTAGTTCATCTTTTTAAAATTTTATTAAAACAATATCGATTAAAACAGTATATTAATTATATTTTTTTATCATTCTTTTTTAGTATAATATTTATTTTTTCTATTTTAAGAATGTCGTTAACTAAGATCGATTACGATGACTTTGATTTAATAAATTATAACTAATACAATTAATTACTTTGATTGCGATATTTAAAGTTTATATTATATTGTAAAATAAAAAACTATTATCTTTTTCTAGAGCTTATAATTTTTTGTAATAATTTTTATAATTTACAAGTGTGATATATCAGAAGTGTATAA
Source organism: Ceratosolen corneri (assembly GCA_030522565.1). Classification (NCBI taxonomy): domain Eukaryota; kingdom Metazoa; phylum Arthropoda; class Insecta; order Hymenoptera; family Agaonidae; genus Ceratosolen; species Ceratosolen corneri. Next base: position 9,944 of record JAPYYT010002893.1, on the reverse strand, counting down.
TTCTGTTTTATAATTATGATATAAAAATAAGTAAAATAAGGTAAATTAAACAAGAAATTTGAGCTTAATTTTAAGTTCCATTAAAAGTTTGCTGACTTGCTTTTCGAATTTGTCTCATTGTTAAGTAATATAAATTATTAATTAAAATAGATAAAGAATGTATTTAATTTAAATAACTATTGACATATGTATATATGTGATATTGTTGAATAATCTTATATTTGTATTAGAAGAATCAACCGTTGTATACTTGCAAAGTATTAGAAGATAATTAAATACGATATAAAAAGTTAATATGAAATTGTAGTACTAATACAGTTTCAAAACTTGCAATATATTCTAAATTATCTATTATACGCAAATGTTAAAAGGAAAATTATTTCATTCTATTTCATTATAATATAATGTTTAACATTTTTTCAAGTTTACATGTTTTTCCTTATGTCAAATTTTTATATTATATTAGGAAAAGATATATATTCATAAAAAAATTCGTAGGGACGTTGCAATCTTTTACAAATTATTTTATTTTTTGAAATAATTACTACGAATTTTTAGATATAATTCTATATATTGTATAATATATATATATATATATATATATATATATAAATAAAAATTTTACAATATTTTAGATATATTAAGTAATATAATTGATTATTAAGTTATATAATTGATATATTAAGTAATAAAAACGGAATAATAAAATATTCTAATATATATTTATGGTTTATTTATGATATTCATGAAATTTGTAGTTTAAAAAATAAATTCGAAATTATATATAGTTTATAATAATAATTAGAACGCTGAAAAAGCAAGTAAAAAATATATAGTTATTTTGAACATCTTTTATTATTTTGTAAATAAGATTATTTCGGGTTTTGTTTTATGCATTCTTATGTGTATGAAATAGTAATCAATTATTTCTTTAATGTAATATTTATTATTAGGATTACTTTTATCTTCATAATTAAATTAAAACAAAATTTTAAGAAAAACTTAAAATTGAAGCAGAATAGATATTCAAATTATAATAAGTAAATAATACATTATTTTATTTCTATTTTATTTATGTTCCAATATGACAGAATGAGTATGTACCGTATATAATTTTTTTGTTATCCTTTTTGCAAATATTTGTTCTTATAAACTAAATCAATTATATGGTTTAGCTGTTAACATTTAAAGTAGCGCTAGTAGGTAATACGTATTATTTAATAAACATTAAAGAAAAAAAATACATGTATTTTAGAAACAAAATTTTTGTCATTGTCTGAAAAGCTACATTAATATATTTGACATAGAAAATAAATTATTTATCACGAGTTAATTAATTTTTAATTATCATTGAAAATTCAATTGCTATTGAAGAAATAATAAGAAATAAAAATCCATAAAATTATAATTCTCCATAGTTAAAATAGTTTTTTTTTATTAAATAAAAGTAATATTATTGAAAGTATGCAATACTAAAACCATTAATTTGTGTGTATAAAATATTCTGATTATTATAATACATGGTTTCTATATGTATTTAATTTGAGTATCATTATTTTATTAATGAAATAAATTAAAAAAGTGTTAAAAATTTAAACATTATGAATATGTATGACAGTAATAACAAAAGTAATTTACTTTTTTAATACAATAGATCAATTATTAGTTTTTGAATGTATTGATAGAAAATTCAACGAAGTCTAATTCTTTAGTAAGAGGTATAATATATATATAATAATAATAATGTATAATATATATATAATAATAATAGTGTATAATCAATTTATTACTGAAAATTGTTTATCTTATAAATACACTTTTTTAATATACAGTAAAATTAGCGTATGAATGCTTAATTTTAGTATTAGAATTTATTGGAAATTAATCTTATTTCTATTAAAATTTACTATCAGGTACAGAATTTTTTAGTAAATACATGTATTCATATATTTTATTAGACTAATAGGCATTCTCTTATATTCAATTTTAAAATATTGTATAAATTACAATTCTTTTGATTTTATCGAAATTAGATTTATTTATATTTTAAGAAATAATTTGTCTAAAATTTAAAAAATCTAACTAGATATATTTTTTAAGTGAGAGTAACTTCAATTGCCAATTTAATTTATATTATTTGTTATTCTAAAATATTATTATGTATACTGTATATTGTAGTTACTAAAGGAATTATAAATATTATTTCAAAAGTTTCTTAAAATAATACATTAATCTTTTTATATATATTCTGATTTGGAATATTACTAATTTCTTTAAGTATGAATTATTATATGCATCTATAGATATTTACTTTTAATATATTTATAAATCGAATGCAAATATAATTACATCTTTTATAATATATTCTAGACATTTTTTAACTTTTATTTCAAATAGCTTGAAATTATAAAATTGTTCCTAATCAATAATTTAATAAATGATTTGATTGAAAGTTATTTTATATATTATAATGTACTTGATATATAATTTGCTAAATTTATTACTATAGACTAAAAAAGATTGTACTAGATCATTTATTTATCAAAACACTATTCAAAGTAATCATTGATTCCAACATAATTATTAAATAATAAATAAATTAGAAAGTCAAATTTAATAATAGTAAGAAATATAATTTAACTTATATATACAAATGGAAAAAGCTGATTTTCAGTTTATCAATAGTTTGCTACTTTTATTTCTACAAAATATTTTACAAAAATTAAAAATTTATCCAGTGAATGAATTCCACGTTAAATTTAATTTACAAAATTATTTGAACAATGATAGAATTCTGCACATTTAATAAAAGCTTAATTCTGTATTAGTATAAAAATTCTTGAATAATAATTTTCATATATAATTTGTAATGAAATAAACATTTTTAACAGATTGCACATGGATAGAAAGTTACCAAAATGTTATAAAACCTAAAATAATATCAAAAGAATTTATAGAAAAGAATTAAGATTAAATAAATATTTATTTTTATAAATAATTTTATTTGATATTAAAATATGACGTTCTGTTTAATATTTACGAATATAATTATGATAGGTAAAAAATGTTTGGACAAAGTTATTTACAAGAAATTTACATATTAAAAGTTATATCCTTCAATAATCAAAGTTATATATTTCAATGTTATATAATTCAAATTAGTTGCATTCTAGAGAATAATTTACGATTATTTTCAAATATTTTTATTAAAATTCATTTCATCTATTGATAAATGTCTTGCGAATATTTTTTTAATTAACTCATTCACTAGTATTGAACATTTATAGATTTTACTAAAAATTTATTAATTATTTTAATTTATGATAAGTAAGTGATCAAGTTAAAACTGATCTTAATTGAATGATGACTTCATTTTCATAATTCAAAGAATTTAATGTTTTATATAACAATAATAATTATCTCATTTTTAGTATCTAATTTTAAAATGAAAAAAAATTCAATTTTTATTATCATTTGAGTTTCTATATACACTTTAAATAATCTCCAAACTCTTTTTATAACCGAGTGCAATTTTCTCGATATCTACTCCAGTTGAATAAAATCTCATTTATAAAGTAATACGTTTCAATCCACAAGATTATCAGATTATTTCTTAAATAGAAAAAGCTCATAGATTTATCATCATTACTTACGGTACATAGGTATTATGAATAAAAACGAAGATATTTGTATTTGTCAAAATGTTATCTATTTTATATATTATTCTTTCGCAAGAAATTATGATTACTTTTAAATTAACATAAATTTAGTAAATTCATTATTTACAATTAAATGATGAATTTATCGATTATAGCACTTATTTATACAGATATATACGTAAGAGATTATATTTTTATTGCGATTTTCTATATATTCATTGAAGTTTTTTGCATGAATTTGAAATTACATTTACAATACTCATTAAAGTATATAATTAATGTAGTCTACCAAATGTTAATTTTCTTTTCCATTATAAATTTGCATTGGATGTCTTTAGTTTCGATTTTATTACTATAAATAGTAACATTTGGTTAATGCTATAAATTTATTTCGATTATTAATCTTATTGATTTAATTTACAATTTCTTTAATAATGGACAAAAGATAATTGATTTTATCACATTCATATCTATGTGCTTTTTGTATTTGAAGTAGTCTGAAATATATTATAAAAAGATAGCGAGAGAAATTATGAGTGAAAAGGTGGGGGGCTAACAGATTTATGATAGAGATAGAAGCATTGGCATTAATTTCTAGGGTTTACGTAATTTCTAGGGTATTGCGTGTTATTTTTATGTTACCCCTTTTTGTAGATGCAAGATAATAGCAACTACTCCTTGTTTACGTCGTATTATCCAGTGAGTATTTAGATTTGCTTTCGATCCTTTACAGGACTGTATCCAACGTGTCAAAACTGCGCAGATGTTCATCTTTGGAACACCACTGGACAAGTTCATCGATTGTAACGAAGCCGTCTTTGTTGGCGTCGATTAGCTATGAATTAATACAAATTGCTATTGGAACTCTGTTATGAATTTTAATACATATATATATTATATACATTTATTTTTATAAAATTCATTATTGTAGTTGCTTATTTATTAGTAGTAGTATGTAGTTTTATTTATCAATTAGTCTTTTATATTTTTATATCCAAAATTCATATTCATTATTGTTATTGTTGTTATTGTTAAGATGATTATATTTTCAAAACTTTTTTATAATTGTAAAGCAATAGCTTTATAAAAATAGTAATAAATTAAAAAAAAATCTGAAATGTTAAACAAACAATTCAAAATAAAGAAAAGTTAAAAATATTAAGTCTTTATTTAAGAAATTTTCAATATGTTTAGGTATCCTCGATCTAGCTTTTTAAATCGACGTCCTATTCATAGGGACTTTACCTGCTTGTTGTATGTACCCTCTGATGTTAAAGATGAGATTTAACTCTGAGTTAAAGATTATCTGATGAGCAGGATGAATTAAATTATCAAACATGTGTGTGTGCTTTCATTAATTATATAATAATTTATTCTCTATTGAAGTATGTACAGGGAATGGTATAATTATTGTACGTTGGTTACATGTGTATAATATTATATTGTAAGATTCAATTGTAAGTTAAACCTACTCTTTGTCTCTCTTACTGTGCAAGTGGCCACAATAATGTCCTTGACCTAGTCTTTTATTGGCGGACTACAGAAATTCATTGACTTGGCGTTGATGCTCTGAAGAGAATAACGTTCCCTCTTTATAATATCTTGGCAAGGCCCCCCAGCAATTTCCTTGATCTACTTCTATACTGAAGGACTGGTACTATCAACTGTATATTGACAAACTCGTGCCTAACTTCAGCTGTAGGGAGTGCGTCTACTTTGAAACCATTCGCGGCGACACTTAACCAATTTTCGATGCCTTGTTGCGGTTACTGCCAGGATTCTCCCTTTGAGATCCAAATGAAGATTGTACGTTAATCGAAGATAGCTGTTCAAGAACCGAATAGAAACGTGAAAGTCACTAAATAATATTGTATCTTTTGACATTTGTTTTGAATACTTTTTATGTTTGTGATTGCCAGATGTCCCTGAAGAGCTAAATAATTTTCCGATAATATTTCATGTTTACAGTGATTAAAACGGTCGAGTTTTCCCAGCATTGCACTCGAAAGATCGACGATGGCCAATATATGGCCATCACGTTCATTGCAAGGCGCGTATAGTAAAATTAACAAAGCCATCCAAGAACCCACGCGCAGTTGCCGAATATCGTACATTTTATTTTGACACCAAATAGATGCATATTTTGAAAAGTGTACGGGAGAAAGCGTCGGTACAAGATTTCACGCGCCGATCCTGAGGCCCGACGCGCGGCTGGTTGCTATTTGATGCCTCCACCGCTTAAAAGGGCGTCAACACTACCGGTCAAAGGGTACCAATGACAACAGAATAATGAGCTCTTAACCAATTACCGAAAATTTCGATTCTCATAGATGAATAAGAAAAATCCCCCCTCGCAAGAAGCGGGGTAAAGATTTTAAATATCGCGTCTTCGGCGGTGCACCGGATCCGCATTATTCTCCAGATTGTACTACCGATCTGTCAATCTGTAATCTCTCAATACCAAGTTGTGTATAGCGATTAGTTTCTCAACGACCAATGTAGGTAATCAAATAAATAGGTTCAAAGGTCGCGCACTGAGACGGAAGCAAGAGCTCTGGATTGTACTACTTGCTCAACGCGATAGAAGCACAAAAGGCGGCCGCCAATATTAAATCACCTTGCATGCAGGTATGAGCGAGCAAGCACAGACAGTGTAATCAAGGAAGCTGCTACTAATGCGCAATTTATCCATTACACGCGGCATAATCAGTACTTGGTTCAAAACTCAAATCCAGTAAGCAGACAGACCGACCCGCAGGTAAACCCTGTTGATCTAAACTAACATAAGTCCATGCTTGGTGAGATTCAATTTACGCCTGGATATTGCAGTAGTGTGGACTACTACAACATATATCTCATAAAAACGTAACATCATTCCAAGCGTCGTGATATTCAAAGTTACGCCTGAATATTGCGCCCGTGTGGAAATAAGCAACTTTTAATTAAACTCACGGAACTCCACACATTTTGTAAATTCAGTTCAAGCTATCGCGGTATTATCTGCATGTTAAGTGCATGTCTGAATGTTAAGATAGTTCAAGATTTATAATTCAAAATTAAAACAGCATTATATTAATACTATATCGTCTAACGACTACATTATATTTCAATACGTTAAAATGAACACCGTTTTACAGCATTACACATGCTGTCTTCGCCTTTGTCTTATTGTACCCTGCTATTTCTCCACCTTCATTGTCCGCCTCTCCCTCACACCACCTTGAGAGTCTGGGTCTGCACAATCCATGCAGTTTAATTTATGTAACATACCCCTCTTCATCTCTCCTTGTAAAAATGGTGAGTGTCAGTTATTGATACTTAATTTTCTATTGCTTATGATTGTTAAATTCCATATGAAAACTCCCGTTTCATGTGAACGGTTAGAAAGACAAGTAAGGGAGGTAGAGTACATAGTTTCTTACAGCGATATTTAAATGATTTTGTTTGCTGTAGGGAAGACAATAAAGATATTTACATTCAAACATTAAATTAACCTTAAGTTTAACAAAGGTTACTATTTACATATTTTCGGCAATCATAATATACAAACAATATATGAAGAGTTTCCAAACAGAAAGATATAACTTCGAGAGTTTTTATGTAGAACGGAATCTCGAACAATATTTTTAATACGACTTGCGAAACTCTAAAAAATTACCTAAGGATTAGTTTGTGAGAATTTATACTAATACAAAAATTACATCTTTTACTTTTAAATATTGTTCGGGATTTCACCCGTGTTTAAATTCTCTCTCCAATTCTTTAATGGAGAGAGACGTATAATGGAAAGAGGAGGATCATAATAGGTTTTAAAGAAATGAATCTTGGAGTTATCTATGCATTTAAACAGTTTATTGAATAAATATTGAAAACAAATATTTATATAAGATGAGATGGATCAAGTTGTAATTTATAAAGGAAAGTATAAGCAACGGGATGAGGTAATCAGTTGTAAATTGATTATTATTTAGATGTTATAAAAAGGGGGCAGTTACCTGTGACTGATGTAGTAATTATTTATATGCTCTTTGAGATATCGATAAAAGGGGGAAGAGGTGACTGCAGTTCCGACAATATAAATTAGTTAACTGAAAGTACTTAATTATATGTACAAGCCTTTGAGTTGGAGAAGTAAAGATTAGTCTGATTATTATTAATTTAATAACGCCTGTTGCGGTGTTAATGAATGGCGTATTTTATTACAGGTTTTTATAATAAATAGTATAGAATGATATACGTATATAATAAATAGTAAATAGTATAACAAATAGTAAATAGTCAATAATAAATAGTAAAGAATGATATACGTATACGACTCTGTAGATGCTTAAGTAATAGACGTGGTGCATCCGTAAGGGGGATTGTACTTCATTAGGCGAAATACTTAATGTAACAACAAACAATTGTTACTTATGAGGTGAGAGATTCAGTGTGTGGACTGCAGTCTTGTTTCGAGATATGTACTAGATAGTTTAAAGGGTCAAGTCGTAGTCGGAAGTAACTACTCCATCTTTCGTGTGGTTGTATTCATGTTTTAAGTGTTTCACATTTTTCTGTGGAGAGGGGTAAAGGCAGATATTAGTTTTCTATCATCTCGTAGATATTGTTAGTTAGTTTAAGGATGGATATTTCTATTTTTACGATAGTTTGGAGAAGGAAAGAAAGGGAAATCAAACATACAGTAAACAAAGTCCTTATAAATATAAATGTAAGAGCCCTTGATTCGGGCGATGAGATGTAAATAAGATTATTATTTACACTGTTTTGTATATTATAATACATTAGCACTAGACACAGTTCCTAAACAGAGAAATATTAACTGAGAGAGTTCCGATGACGAACGGAATATATAAGTACTATATTAAAAAACTCATTGATGTTTGTAAGTAATTACTTATAAAAATGTCAAATTAGAATTTTAAATGATTTAACCAATAATTTATTTGCTTAATAGAGAGTTTCTTAATATCAGTGTTATTACTTTTCAGTTCATCAATTACGTAAATTATAAATTCGAATTTTTAAACTACTTTATCACTATATTGCATTGACAGATTACTATAGTATTCATTACTTCAAGTATAACATTAATCATCATGATAGGACAAGACGCTGTTTATTTTAAATCAAATAGTTAGAGTCTGAATAAGAAATAACGGAGGAAAAGGCTTACGTGAAAGATACGATCCACATGCTCACGGGCTGCCACGTGGGGCTCGACAATTTGGGGGGTTGTGTAACGGCCGAGCATTTCATAGATTGATCCCACGACATCCAGCATTTCGTCTTTGCTAATGAGGCCATCGCCATCTAGGTCATATAGACCAAATACCCATTGCAGCTTGTCCTCAACCGTTCCGCGTGAGATGTTCGAGAGAATCGTTAAAAATTCCTGCATAAATGCGCGCTTATATTACTATTTCGTCATATTTATAACTTGAGTACTTCAGAGACGAACATAATTTAATATGAAAATATAAAGATTCACAAATTTTTATATATTAATTATTATATATTAATATGTAAATTAGTATATAATAAATTAATAAACTATATAATATATATTTCTTTATATACTAATTTAATTAATATATACTTTTTATATATTAATTTTTTTTTTTTTTTTTATATTTATGTATATATTATATTTAAAATTTTAATATTATTATATATATATATTATTTGGGAACTAACGCGAGTGTAAGCTCTCTCTGAGATGATGTGAGGGAGAGGCAGTTAGTGTAAGGGAAGAGATAGCAGGATAGACAAAAATGAAGTAATACTGAAAAAGTTGAATGTAATACTGTAAAACGGTGTTTATTGAAAAAAGATAGAAATTATAATGCCGTTTTTGTCTTGAGTTGTATGTTCCTTGCTGTTGTAATATTCAGGCGTAAACTGAATACCGCTAAGCTTGGAGACATTCTATTAATTATTTTACTTTGTTATTTATTCTAGTTTAATAATGGTGTTAATCTTATCAGATCATGATAAGTAAAAACAATTAACTGTGTAAAAACAATTAAATTTGATGAATGTGTGTAGATTGGAAAATCGATATATAACGTCCCATTTGTAGTCTGAATTGGTTATGATGGTTAAAATTGATGTCTAACGTTGAACTTCGAGTAAGCGCGTGTCCTCTTTGAAATGAGGTGGGATGGGCCATGAAGATTTTGACGGTAGCCATGCTGGTGCATTCCACCATAACTTATGATTAGCCAATTGTGTCTCTGATAAACCTGGTGTTGCACAGTCTGCAGGATTTGAAGTGCCTGGCACATA
>JAPYYT010002892.1:0-15201 GCA_030522565.1 Ceratosolen corneri | reverse complement strand
CTTGAAGTCGGTAAGCATTTATTACGAAGTATAGCAATCATGTTTCCATACCTAGAAGGAGTTGTCCGTTATTTTTACTAAACTCGTATTGCAAGACACGTTATGGTCATATTTACTATTTCAAAGTATTTTTGAGGTACAGTCCGAGTAAACATGCTCGTTAAATGGTCATAAAAAAGAACGAAAATATATTCGATGTATATTTAAAGAATATTCGTAAAATCTTGGGAAACATCTGGCAATCATAAACGTATTGAATGTATGAAAAGAATTTACAAAAAAAGAGGTAGTACCGCTAGTCGAGAAGTTGCATAATTCTCGAACAATCGTAGAAAACTCAAAATATATAGAGCTATTTTTACTCTTATGACCTGTATTTAAAATAAAATAAATGCAGAGTTTTGCCTAATTCTAGATGATTTTTTTATTGATGTGCATTCTTGTACACTTCTTTAATAAAGCTACATGCTTCACATTAGTCGTATGCATGATTGTATTCTGTTTAGGTATCCTCTACCTAGCTTTCGTGGGTTCAGTTTATCTGAATCGACGGCCTATTGATAGGTATTTAACCTACTTGACTGTATGCACTCTCTGATGTTAAATAATTAAACATCTGTGTGTGCTGTTTCTAATTATTTAATAATATATTCTCTATTGATAGTGTAGAGTAAATAATATAATTATTGTGAGCAGTTGTATATGTGTAAAATTGTAGAAGTCGTGAATGACCCGCGAATAGTAATCGATAATGGGCTTGGCGCGTTAATGTTAAGTTGACCCTACTCTTTCTCTCTCTTACCTACTGCGCGAGTAGTCCCAAGAAGATCCCTGATCCTGCCCCTAACGAGCGGACTATAGTAGTTCGTTGACCAGGCGCGGATGCACTGAAGAGGATAGTTTCCCTCTTCGTATGTTGCTGACAAGGCCTTAGTAGTTCCCTTTACCTATGTCTTTGCTGAACGACTGGTACTATAAACCCATGTGTTGACAAAATGCCTCATTTCAACCGTAGGGAGTGCGTCTACTTTGAAACCATTCACAGCGGCGCTTAACCAATCTTCTTGCCTTGTTGCGGCTACTAGTTAGATTACTTTGAGAATCAACTGAAGATATAAGTTAATCGAAGAACAACCAAAATCGCAATGACTCCAAGGAGAGCGTCACTTTCCGCTCACAGTTCCATCACGACTTTTCGCTGCCCCGCCGAAACTACTTCACTTGATTATTCCCATTGGTCCCGCGATCGACAATTTGTTACACTAATTGTTATTGGTGCATTGAGTTTTCTGTTCCTGTCGTTTTTTACCGATAGGCGGACGTTTTCCCACTCGCAGTCACACTATGGTCGAACTGAGCGAAGAAATTCGGGGAATCTTCTTCTCTAGCCCCTGCCATGTGGCAACAAGTGTAATTACATATGCTTCTATCTTTCTCACTACTTGCTTAGGTAGGCTATGAATTCAACGCTTATAAATCCATTTTCAAGCTTAGCAAGTGGTTTCAATATGAGATATTATACATATTATCTTTCAATCTTTTAGTTCAAGTTTAATAACTTTAATAAGTTTAATAACTTAAATAACGATATAAATCACTTCACTTTAATAATGTTCTCGATCTTTCTGGCAAGAAACTTCTAATCTTCGAATCAGCACCATATTTTGTTCACTGAATTTGTACTGCACGATGGTCAAATTACACGGCAACGGTACGATGGTTGGTTTATTATACGGATTTCCGAACATATTCACTCTGCAGTTTCTGGTGGTTTTTGACATCGGCTTTCAGCTCTGCTTTAAAAGACATAATAATTAAAATAAATTAATTATCTGTTTAAAAAATAATATATATACCACTGTATAATTCGATTTATTTCATAATGGTTGATATATACCACTTTATTTATAAATTAGTACGATAAAAAATGATAAGAGAATAGTTGGTATTGTAACATGCAACTGTATGCCTAAAATTATTCTTCATAGAGTTATAATTTTAATGGTGCACTACGCCAGAGGAAATTCTTGGTGTAACCTGACGTTTTAGAATCTCGAACGGTCGCACGACTTGCAGCTATTGTAAGACATAACATTTTAGCCAATGTAATACGATATACGTAGTTCATGGTATAGTTTAGTTGATAGTGAAATATAAACTTACATAATAGTATTAGTATATAGTACACACATGAACGATTCAAAACATTATTGACAAATAACTTCCATTTATATAATTACCCATTAACTAACATTAGTTATTAGTTTGTCCAACGTCATTTAAAGCCACCAGTTCAGGAATTAAGCCCGAGAAAACACTCTTACAGGTGTTAGGAGGGAGAGGCGGATAGTGGAAGTAGAAAGATAGCAGGGTAGAATAAAACAGAGGCGAAGGTGGCGTGTGTAATGCTATAAAATACTGTTTGTTTTAACGTATTGAAATATAATGCTGTCTTTAGACGATGTGGTATAAATATAATGCTCCTTTAATTTCGAATTACAAATCTTGAACTATCTTGACATTCAGACATGAATCGAACACCACAATAACTTGACATGAATTGAATACTGGGATAGCTTTAGGTCAATTCACAAATATGTTGAGTTCCGTGAGTTTAATTAAAAGTTCTTTATTTCCGCGCGGACGCAATATTCAGGGCCTAAATTGAATATCACAAAACATAGACTTTTTCTATTCCTTTAGATCAACAGAGTTTACCTGCGAATCTGCGTGTGAACTTGCTGGAGTATTTCGCTCGTGCTTTCTTTACGCACGGAGCGATTAAATCTTGGTGGCCGTGTATTCTTTTTGATTGCGACGAATATGTAACACAATCCAGAGCTCCTAGCCTCCCTCTCAGAGCGTTAACCTTGATGCTTTACTTGAAAACACTGGTCACGAAGAAACTACTCACTATACACAACCTTGCATTGAGAGACTACAGGTCAGTGAATCGTGACTGTGATTCTGAAGACCAAAGCGGATCTGATGAGAGGCGCCGGAGCGGCAATACTTAAAGATTTTCACCCCGCTCTCGTGGGGAAGAACTTTTCTTGCACATCTATGAGAGTGGGAAATTTCAGTGATTTGTTAAGAGCCAATTATTCAATTGTCATTGGTGCCCTTTGACCGGTAGTGTCAACCCCCTTTTGGCGGTGGAGGTGTCCAAGCGCAAAACATGCATCTATGTTGTGATAAACAATTCGTACGATATTTGGCATCTGCGCGTCAATTCTCGGAAGATTTTGTCCGTTATTTTATGACACGTGCCTTGCATTACATATTATGGTCATATTGACCATCGACGACCTTTCGAGTACAATGCTGTGGTAACTTGACCATTTCAGATTACTTCAACTCATAATATATTTCAAATATTATAGAAATATTAGTGGGCTTTTCAGAAACATCTAGCAATCATAAATATAAAAAACATTCAAAGCAAATATTTTAGAGTATTATTTTATTTAGAGACTTTCGCTTTTTTATTCGGTTCTCGACCACCACCAATCCAAATCTTATCGATACATACATGATTATATATATTTTAAACTATATTTATAGAAGAAAGAAAGTTTCAATTGTAGTTCTATTAAAATCAAAATTATATTGTACTTGTTTGAATGGTTTAAACAAATATAAACTTGTGAATTTAATTAGACTGTTCGAGAATCCTTCAACCGTCGGTACTACCTCTTTGTTTATAAATTCTTTTTATAAACATTCAATACGCTTATGACTGCCAGATGTGTCCTAAGAGCCTACGAATATATTCAAAAAGTATATCGAATATTATTTCTCTCTTGTTTATGACCATTTACGATCATGTTTACTTGGACTGCGCCTCGAAAAGATTTGGGTATAGTAAATATGACCATTAAGTATTTTGTAATACGAATAAAAATAACGGACAAGACCATCTAGGTATAACAGCATGATTGATATACTTCGTGATAAGCTCTTAACGAACCGACAAAAATTGGAATTCATGATTAATTCAGCCACACCTTATGACGTGGTGGTGACCGCGCGACCTGCGGCCCGACGTCCTAAAGGCTGCCACCAATTCACCTCTAGCACTTCTCCCTTCTCCTGTAAAAGGGCGTTGACATTTTTGGCTGGAACTCCAATGACAACAGAAAATTAGTTTTAAACAATCAGCAAAATCTTCCTGCTCTTACCAAAAACCTAAAGAGACAACCCTTCTCAAGGAGCAGGGTGAGGCATTAAAACATAATTCTCGCAAAGATCAGACTCTCAAAGATCAATCTCACATTTAGTCTTGCAACGAAGTGATTTCTAAACTTCAGTGTTCGGCATTATAAAGTTGAAGCTTCACCCGACGCTGGTACAAGATCGCTACACGTTACATAACGAACGCTTCGGCCCGCGAAGTTCAATCACGCGAAAACACCGCTGAGGAATCCGTAGACTGCACCACCCCCTTTCACTGTGTCAATTGGTACGCCGGTATTTTATCGGACAAAAGGGCTGCGACTGCGTTTAATACAATTGAATGGCAAGTGGTCCATCAAAGCCTATTATATTTTGACAATAAACAACTTGTAAAACTAGCAGGACTTGAAAATCTCCTTGACTTCGTTGAGAGGAAATAAAGGCCAATAAAATCATATTAGTGACTAACACCAATAATTATTCAAGAATATTAAACGCAGAAACAGATTAGGAATCAAGAGCAAGACATTATTTTTACATACGATGAAACAGAATTATATATCTTTACTAAATTTTCTATTTAATATCAATAAATACCAATTTACAGCATTCGACCCCCCGCGTCTTCATTTCTTTCTACCCTGCCATCTCTCCTCTACCACTATCGGCGTCTCCCCCAATCACCATGGGGAAAGCTCTGCATCGAGAAATTTACACGAACATAGACAATTATGAATATATTAATAATAATACGTAGGTATAAAGCTTGGTTATTTGGATTATTATTTTAGTTTCAATTATTTTATATTGATTTAAGCACAACCTCTTATCATTTTATTTAATATGTACATTTATAAATGCCGATCTAAATATTTATATACAAATGCAATTATCTGTAGAATTATATAATAATCTTGATATATATTGTTAATTATCTAACATTTTCATTATTATGTACTTGTATGTTTTTAAATGCAACAATTCTTTGAATTCCGAATGAATTTCATATAATAAATACTGAATGGGCGCGATTTAAATAATATTAAATACACTATAAAAATAAATTATTATTTAAAAAATATAAAAGTCAATTTTATTTTTTATAAATACATCTACAAATAATTAGTTATTTACATTATGTATATTTAAATCATTAATTAATACATTTAAATTTTTCTCATGTGCAATGGAGAAAATTTCCTATAAAAAATATACTTACTCATCCGCAAAATAGGCCAAAAGACATATCCGATATGGATTCAATTTCTCCAAAAAATATGATTATCCATCCGTAATTTGGCCAAAAATAAGCATCTAGTGTACAGTCAATTTCATTAGAAAATGTGCTTACTCAGCTTCAAAGTTACTCATTTATTAGTTCATTATTTTGAAAATAAGTTTTATTCATTGCTCTAGTTATAACCGAAAAAACTAAATTATAATTACATTTTGATATAATATTATTATACATTCTACACATTTTATATAATGCTTTATGAAATATGTCTGAGTGCATATATTTAATCCTCTATATTAATAAATTATATGATTAGTATATATATACGTTATACTATATAATTTACTTGTATATACAATATACTATATATTATATTATTATACTATTATACTCAACGTGATTATTATATTTCAAATTAAACCATTCTTCTTTTTGATTATAAAATTTGAATTTTTAAATTATAGGACTTTTAATAACAATTGCAATGTCCAATGCCTATAAAGCTACCAGGCCAAAATTCAAAATAGCAACATCTACAACTACAACTGAAGAGTCGGTATCCATGGAAAGTATCGATGTAGATGAAATGGAGGTAATTTTTCATGAATTTTTACTTATTTTACATAAAAAAATAATAAATGATAATGTTCGGGATTTCTCCCGTGTGTGTTTTTTTCTCTCCCAGATGTAATCAGGAGACACAGATAGCGAAAGGAGAGGTGATCGGAATAGATGTTATTTATTGAATAAATGTTGTTGTAAAAGACTAAAAAGAAGTTTATTGTACAAATAATATATGAGGAAAATGTGTTATAAATACAGACTGTTGTTGAATGTTGACTTTGTAGAAATGAATAGAACTATTTAAATGTAGATGACGGTGGATGAAAGCAGTGATGAAAAGTTGAGTAAACAGCGATCTGATTCAATTAATCGGGCAACTTGATTGTGACGGATATCAAAATGATTATTTTTAGGAGAAATTAGATTACCCGATTAATAGGTACGATCGAATTACAAATTCTATCACCAAGTCAACATGAGTAATCCAAAGTTTCACATCTGTTATAATATCACAGACTTACATACTGACGTATGACAATAACACGGAGCACGCTAAATATGATCTTAATGATCGCTGTATTGAAGGTTACTGGTTTTTACATTTGTTGCGCTGTATATATATACAGTTCTACTCAAAAGGTGCGAGCATTCTAAGAAGAAGAAAGTTAAGATTAAAGGTGTAAAAAAAGTGTTAGCTAAAGCTCGGCCGTTTATTAATATAGGAATATTCTAAGATAGAAAAGTCGTGATTCTAAGTAATTTTATAAGAGATTTGTTAACTAAGTCTCGAACGTTTCTCAAAAAGACGCTTGCATTCTGAGAAGGGAATGATCGTTATTACGAATACAATTATAAAAGATTTGTTAATTGAATCCCAAACAGATAGCTTAAATAATAAAAAAGTTAATGAGATGAGTCACATATTAAATAATTAATAATAATAGTTTTCTATAATGAAACTTCAATTTATGAAATAAAGTATTAAATAAAAAGTTTGAATAATAAATATCCTGCACTGAAATATTAGCTCCTATTAGTACTATCAATTTTCTTCTTTATATTTTCATTTAAGTTTTTACTTTATAGTAATATTTTTAATAATTTTTTAATAATAATAAAGAATTTATAATATGTATATGTAATAATACATAAAATAATAATTAAATATAACAAACTTTAAGATAGAATTTTTTACATTAAACATTGTAATAAATTAAATTTATAAAATAAATTTTTGAAAATAAACTAGTTATCTACAGTATAAGAGTATACAGTTATTGTTCGAGAACCGAATATAAAAAAGAAGATCCCTAAATAATATTGTTTCTTTACTTTTTGCTTTGAATGTCTTCTATATTTATGATTGCCAGATGTCCCCACAGAGCAACGAATTTTGAAGTAATATTTCATATACATATTTTTTGAGTTGAAACGGTCGAGTTATCCTTGCATTGTACTCGAAAGGTCGTCGATAGTCAGGATGACCATTATGTGCACTGTAAGGCACGTGTCATAAAGTAACAGACAAAACCTTCCAGGAATTAATGCGCAGTTGCCAAATATTGTACGAACTGTTTATCACAGCATAGATACATATTTTGTACAGTGTAAACAACAAGTGACGTCACGGGCTGAGACGTCGGGAAAAGGTTTATGTGCCGATTCGGCGCCCGACGTACGGCTGACTGCCGCTTCGAGGCCTCCACCGCCTAATGGGGCGGTAACAATAACCGTCAAAAGGCAGCAATGACAACTGAATAATTAGTTGTCAACCAATCACCCAATTTGCCCACTCTCATATATGTACGAGAAAAGTCCTCCCCCGCAAAGAGCGGGGTAAAGTGTTTAAGTACAGCGACTTTGGCGCCCTGCCTCAGATCCGCTCTGATCTTTAGAATCATATTATCGATTATTTGATCTGTAATCTCTCAATACAAAGTTGTGTATAGTGAATAACTTCTCCGCGATCAATATGTACAAGTAAGGCATCAAGGTTCAAGGAACGCACTGAGAGCGAAGCAACGAGCTCTGGACTGTGCTACAAACTCAACGCGACCAAAGTGAGACAATCGCCAATACTCAATCGCGCCGCACAAGGAAAGGTGCAAACAAGCACGAGTGGAATAATCCAGTGAGCTCACACGCAGACCAGCAGGTAACCCTGTTATTCTAAAGGGACACAATAAGTCCATGCTTGGTAAGATTCAATTTACGCCTGAATATTGCTGTAGCGTGGACTACAACGACATTTTTATACATATTTATAACACTTAACATCACTCCAAGCGTCGTGAGAACCAATTTACGCCTGCCTATTGCGTCCGCTTGGAAATAAGCAACTTTTAATTAAACCCACGGAACGACACACATATATGTAAATTCACTAACTGATATCACAGTATTCAATTCATCTCTGAATATTAAGATAACTCAAGATTTGTAATTCAAAATTATAACAGCATTATAATTATACCACAACATCTAAAGACAGCATTATATTTCAATATGTTAAAATAAACACCATTTTACAGCATGACCCTCGCTAATTTGCCTCTGTTTTATTCTACCCTGCTATCTCTCTTTCTCCACTATCCGCCTCTCCCTCCCTCAACCTTGGAGAGTGTTTTCTCGGGCTTAATTCCTGAACAATTATCTACAGTGTAAGAGTATACAGTTATGTATAGTATGAGAGTATACAGTTATCTACAGTATAAGAGGATAAAGTATAAGACTATATAATATACAGTCTACAATATAACAGCTCATACAATATTCATGGTTTGATTTTATTCTGAATATGTAGATGTTTTGGAAATAATTCCATATGTGTATAAAAAATTCTCACCTCAATGAAAGGAGGGGTGAAGTAGATAGTGGAACGGGAGGCCTAGCGAAGAAAATGTAAAGACAGTTCAAATTAATGAATATATAAATAATAAATATATATGAATAAATATATAATAAATATGATTAAATAAATAATTAAAAAATCCGTGGTGAATTTATTGATACTAATGAATAAAAAGATAAACGTTGACAAATAAACCAAAGTTGAACAGGTGTGTCTTGAAGCTAGTCGGACGTGAGTTTCTTCTTTTAATTAACCTTGAACTTAATTTTCAATATTTATTTAATCTTGCCGGATCTTGAGAGTGATACTTATTATAAGACTTATTGCAGATCAAGAATAACCAATCACTTAAATAAAAACTCGTAATGATTCTTTTCTCATATAAGAATCTTTTATTTAAGAAGTTCCTGCCTTCAGCAATAATAACCACGAACTTAAATAAACTCCCTTGCCAAAGATTATAAATATGAAAAACAAGATAAAAGAATGATTTTATTATATATATAATAAACACTGTATCAATTCTTTAACTATACCTTGTTCCTCTTGTTTTTACTAATTGCTCGTTGTTAATTTGGAGAAGATTGGCCCTTCGCGGCTTCCCCGGTTCTATTTACGATGCGAGTAAAAACCTTTGCGTAAGGGGTGGAAGAGTCCGCGAAGAAGGAGTGTCCCCTCATTGTTTCTATGCATTTTTCCGTTGCTTATTATCGATACATGCCTTTTTTTCTATTATCGCGCCTCCAGCGCGATAACGAAGGAGAAATGGCGGAAAGTTTACGCGACAAATTCAAGAAATTAAAAGTCCGTTGGGAAACGTCTAAATGATCTAAAAATCTCGAACAGTAGAGATTAAGTAAAAGATTTAATAATTTTTAGATTAACATTATAATCTTATTATTTAATTAGAATCAATCATGTGTTATTTTATAATTATTTAATACCTAAAAAAACTTCTTGAAACCTTAAAAAACAATTAGTAGAACACAAAAATAAGAGTCTAATTATTTAAGTATTGACACAATTAAAACATTAATTTAACAAATATTGGGGTTATCATAAAAATGAAGAGCTCGAAGATTATTAAATTAATGTTTTATACAGGTGTTAAAAGCTGTAACAGTTTCTGTTCGGTATTTTTTCCGTTTGTGTTTTTTCTGCCAGATAGAATTACGAGATACAAATAGTGAAAGAAAAGGTGATAGAAGTGGGTGTTATTAACTGAACAATAGGTTCATTAAATAATAGATAAATAAATAGATGCAGAATAATTACATTAAAATTACATAAATATTTAATAGTTTAAATTAAAATAATTAAAATTACATAAGCAAATTAATAGTTGAATGTTAAGTGTGCTTGATTGTGCTAATAGAAATGATCCGCTATGGAAGTTAATGTAATAATAGTAGAAAATATGATTGAAAAGTTTGTGGTTGTCTCGCTACTCAGTTGTCAGCTGAGTAAGATGCTGGTTGAGACTTATAGTAATATGGACGTAATTTTTTATCAGATCCGTTTAGTTTTCAATGTCCGCTTATTTATGTGTCGGTTGTCAATTTATACGAATTGCTTTAAAATGACCTGGGTTCGTAGTTTAGTAGCATCGGTACGTGATTTGAGCCTGGTCTAAATTCGTTTTTAGTGGTGTTACGTACTGCACAAGTGGTCCCAAGAAGGTTCCTGAGCTTGCCCCTTCTAAGCGGATTACAGTAGTTCGTTGACCAGACGCTTATTTATATACTGCGCAAGTAGTCATAAGAATGTCCCGAAACTTCCCCCAAACAAGCGGATTACAGCAGTTCGTTGACCCGGTGCGGATGCACGGAACAGAGTACCCTCCATCTTCTAATGTTGCTGACAAGGCCTCAATGTTCCAATTACCTATGCTCGTGCTGAATGGCTGGTACTATCAACCCTGTGTTGATAAACTTGCGTCACTTCAGTGCCAACCGTTCACGATGGCTATTTACCAATCTTCGTTGTCTTATTACGGCTGCTTCCAGGGGTTCCCTTTAAGATCCAATTGAAGATGTAAGTTAATGGAAGAACAACCAAAATCGCAATGACTCCAAGGAGAGCGTCACTTTGCACTTACAATTCGCATTGTGACTTTCCGCTGCTCCGCTGAAACTAATTCACTCAATTTTGCGTATTGGTCCCGCGATCGGTAATTTGTTAAACTAATTGTTATCGGTGCACTGAGTTTTATGTACCAATTGTTTTTAACCGATTGACAGTCCTTGTCCCGCCCGGGGTCACACTACGGTCGAGTCCATTGGCTGAGCTGAGCGAGGGAACTGTAAATTTGTCTTGTCTTGTGTAGCCTGGACCAAGTAGCGAAAATTGTAACCGTATGCGCACTTTCCTTTGATTCTGCTTCACCCTTGACTCAGGTAATGTCCGAACGCGACGATCCTAAGATATTTATTCTGCTTAGCCATTTGGGTTCCATACTTAACATTATGAATATTGTCTTGTAATCTGTTCGTTCAAATTTCAGTCACAATTTAGTCAAATTCTCACTCACGAGTGAGAGGCAGTTAGTAGACGTGAGGGTGGTAGAAGCAGGTTTCGAAAGAAGTCTACGAACGGTTTAATGTAGCAATTACAGTGTTTATTTAAGCTAATATATTAAAGATATTATTCAAATTCTATGTTATTTAACTTATCTTGATTGTATCATCTTGTTGCTAGTTTAAATGAAACGTCTTTAAGAGTTGGTTGAAAGAAAGGATTACTTTCCTGGTTTAGATAGTGAGATGTACTTGATGCAGCGGTCAATTATAAGGTTGAACACTGCGCCTCCTTGTACAATGATCAGATGTCAGTTGAGTGTGTACGTTGCTTGTTGCGGCAGTTGCTTGTAGTTTAAACGCCTGTGTAGCTCAATTAGCGTTGTAACCGAGTGGAAAGTTATGCGACAGTCGTTGCGAGTCGAATGCCGCCTTTCATATAGTGTATGATTTCGCTGTAGAAATCGTTGCTTATAGGTTCGCCAGGAGTTTGTAGTTTGTACGCCAATTGTAATTATTGGCACTGCTATATGCTGTAATTTCGTGGTAGAAATCGTGTAAAGATTCGTCGGGAGACAGTCTCAACTCCCTATGACAGTGATGAGTAAGTAGAGTGAGTCTGCTGGACTGCCGAAAAGGTGGTTCCATCCTTTTGACAATACACCCTTGTGTCGCCAAATATCGGGCTGACGGTTGCAAACCATCACACGATAAGAAAAGTAAATCATACTTGTTGGATTCTTAGGAAATGTACAACAAGTCATGAGAGACAGGTGCGGTCCACGAATTCTTTATGTATCGTTGATTTTAGCGATTTTATGAAGTCCGAAAGATAGGCAGAGTAATAAGAGTGGTTATTGACAGTCATTCACTGTTATGCGGCTCGGATTTTTGAAAGATAAATAAGTTATGTGCTGCGCCTTTTACAATTATAAACATCCTGAAAAATGTAACTTTCCATAACATATCCTATAGCAGGCTGTTCAAAGTTTAGGCGCTGCATGGCTCCAATGACATAGGGCCCATGGCCGCACTTATAAAAATAAATACAAAATTTCTTGTTCGAGTCTTGTTGCAATGCGAGAGTTACATTCTCTGTAAGAAATGAGGCGCGTGTGAAAAGGAGCGAAAAGTGTTTATAATCGATAAAAGCTAGGCGCATGTAATAAATATAATAAATAGCATGCATACGGCACATGCTAAGTAAATATCAGACGTTCGAGAAATGTAATGCGGTTTCAAAATACGTCATAGTTTACAATAAAAGTCATGACCAATTTAAGTGAGTTAAAAGATCCGATTGTGATTCAGAATCTCGAACACAATATAACTTCACTTTCACAATTTCTTTTAGGCACGACCACGTGCACTATATACTTCACTGGAGTATTGTTCTCGATCTTTCTAATTATAAACTTCTAGTCTTCGTATCTAAACGTTATTTTGTTCTCTACTTTAGTATCGTACTTTTATATTTGTAAACACCAATGGTCAAATTACATGGCGACGGCGCGACGTTGGTTTATTATACGGATTTGTGAACAGAGAGAAAGAGAGAGAGAGAGAGAGCGAGTAAATTCAACTTACAATTCAACCATACAACACAATAAAGGTTTGTCACATTCACCTCGGTTTAAAAGGGGCTTAGCTTCACGGCGGACTTCAACTACAATTCATTCTTCGTTAACGCGTCAAGACCATTATCGATTACCATTCGCGGATTATTCACGACTTCTACAATTTTATATACATACAATCGCACAAAATAATTATACCGTTTTTGTACATAATCAACAGAGAATATATTATTAAATAATTAAAAACAGTAGACACACATATTTCAATTAAAAATTCAATAAATCCTACCCATCAGTCCTATTATATCCACATTCATTAACATCAAAGAGTGCATACAGTTAAGCAGGTGAAATCCCTATCAATAGGCCTTCAATTTAGAAAGTGATTCTGAGCCTACGAAAGATAGGTACAGAATACCTGAACAGTTATGTATAAATATTGTATTTTTATGTTTTATTTTAAATGAGTTATATAAATTTAAATAATTTAATTTATATTCTACGTTAACTTTTAATATACATTAAACAAATTTAATGTCAGTAATTTTCCTAAAATTTTGAGGTTTTAAAATATACAAGGATAAATATAATAAGCGCTTCTTATACAATACAAATATTTTCTAATTTGAAAAAAAAATTTATAAATTTAAATAAATAATATTAAACAATATTTCAGGTAACAACATTAAGCGATGCAAATACAACAGGCCATACACTTACAGGGATCCCACAAATTGATTATATTTGGGATCCTAATTTACCTAGGGAATTGAATGGATACAATTTAAGTGACTATCCTTTTTATAGTAGCATGCCTGAAGACATTGATTTCAAATGTGACGGTCTTCACGATGGATTTTATGCAAGTGTACCACATAAATGTCAGGTAATACTAATAATAAGCATAAGTGAGTTGTTTATGTAATGGACAAATTGAATGTACTAATTTATTCTTTAATATAAAATAATTGTAACATATACACTATGTAAAATTCTTATGAATTATGTATTTATTATTTAATTAAGTGTGAATATCATTAAATTCATACATCATCATGATGCCGTTCTTTATTTCTCTTTTTACTAAACTCGATTTTCAATGAATTTCGTAAATTCTATTATAAATCTTGAATCAGGTAAAAATATAAAAATCACATTTTATCGTGACTCTATTATCTTAAGTATATGTAATATCACATGTAATTTCTATAATAGATATCTATAAAAAATTTTGCAAGATTTTAAATAAATATAAATAATAAAATTACCAAAATCAAAAATTAATTTTTTAAAAAATTAATTTTTTCATTCTTTTTAATGATAATAAAAATAAATTCTATTTTGATGGTTAATTAATATTATTTATAAATTAAATTGGACATAAAATTTTCTAATTAAATACTTATTAACCTGCGAAGTATCCTGAGTGGGAACTCTCCCCACGGTCGTAAGAAAGAGAGGCAGGTAGGTCAAGGGGAGCTGTAACAGCGGATGTTATAAACAGAGCCCGTAATATTTCGAATAAAAGTTTAAATATCCATTAGTGATAATAATATGCAGAATATCATATTCATATAACATTGTATATTTGTAGAAGCGATATGTTTTCTGTGCTATTTCGATACTCAGTTGTAAGTTGAATTCCACATTATCTGCCTGCTGGAATTGGTGGTAAATTGGTGGTACGCATCGGGATAAAAATATATGGGCTAACTAAAACTCCGGCGGTAATTTGTAAGTTGAACTGCGCATTAAAGGCCTGCTTCTTGTCACACAAATAGATGCAGTGAATTGAATTAACACAAAACTTTCCATCGGGTGTATCCTTGTGAATGGCACTACCGAGATATGTCGACTTACGAATATTGCTACTAAGATTTGTGGCCAATGAGTTGTAAGACGATTTAATGACTTTATGAGTTTGATTACTGCCTTGAGTTAGGTGATTAAAATTGAATAAATAATTAAAGATAGAATACGTGACAATTTTTGGAAGATTAATATTTTTAAATTATTTATAATTAACTTATATAAAATATTGTAGAAACTTGGAAGCCAAATGAGAACTTGTTGATTAACTAATTAATTTTTACTAATTACTGTTCAACTCATTTACCAATTGCATTTGCATTTGGCACGCAAGTCTTTTGTCACTTAATGTTCGGGATTTTGATAGAATGGCGATTCGTCACGATATAATACCATTTTTTATCTTGTATGTTATTTTAGCTACAATATCTGTTTATTATATTATGTATATTATTTGTGATTATTATGTTT
>JAPYYT010002891.1:0-15205 GCA_030522565.1 Ceratosolen corneri | reverse complement strand
GGGGGGGGGGGGGGGGGGGGGGGGGGGGGGGGGGGCGGGGGGGGGGGGGGGGGGGGGGGGGGGGGGGGGGGGGGGGGGGGGAGGTTCGAGCAACAAAGCGAGCGCCGCGACCATCGCCAATTAATAATGGTTCGCGTGTTTGCGCTCGGTCCTTTTTGCGAGCCAAGCCGCGCAATTAACGTGTTGAATCTAGTTTGGGAAATGTCCGTCGGGAGGGAATCACTCTTTCGGAGATATTGTTTTTCGCGACATCTGTTGTGCGTTTGGATAGCATTTGGTTGTTAGGCGCATGCGCGTAAAATTGTGGCATCGACTGCGAGTGTGCGCGATGTTTTCGCTCTAAATGGTCCAATGCTTTGTCTATTCGCAATTGCGCGGCTTCAAATAAACTAGCCGGCTAAATAAAGGATAACTCCGACACCGCAGCAACGCGAAAAACAAGAAATTTCCGTGCGCTAATGGTCTAATCCGCTTCCCTTCGATTGAAATGTTGAACAATTTACCTTTCATTTATTGCCGCGGCGTTACATTTTATTTCAGAATTAATTAACTCCACAGTTCCCTTTGCGCCCAACCGAGGCAAAAGAGCCTCGCAAAGCGAACACCTGTGCAAAGAATTTTCCTCAACTTACTATAATACGACGTTCGGTTCCCATAATAAACGCCCGATCGTTCGTATGTGGCAGTCACAACGAGCGCGGAAGTGCGCGTGTATAGATAAATATATCTATAAAGCTAGGAATAAAAGTACACGATAGTCATTTATATACTTAGTCTCAACATTTATACCTTAACTCACCACGGCATAGACACTCGCTTTTTATCACTGTACATTTCTATTAAATTTATGCGCCGCGAATAAAGGGATGTTACTGAGGTGATAAAAAACAGTTGCTTTCTGTAATTTAAAAATGCATGCTTAATATTATGGGCTTTGCGCTGGCTGTGCATCTGCAAATTCCGATAAATTTCGATTGTAAAAGAGAGCTCGCGTTGAGCAATCGTTGAGGTTGCGTGAGTGCGGAAGGTACATGATGAGAAATCTTATTGTGGGATAATAAATTTAACCGAACATACTCTACGGAATGACCGTCACGAAGTTAGTTTAGGCTTTCTCCACGATCGCTTGGAGTAATATACCTGAATATAATTCCTTCGAGACGAAATGGCAAAGTAACGATATACTTCAACTGTCAATTATTAAAGCATTTACGCGAAAGCATCCGTATGCGCGAGGAGAGAGGATCAAGACCATAAAGCCTGGGTCACTTACAAGAACAAAGAGGATTACAAGCTCAACACGAGGGCGCGACTGTTCCAACAGAGAAAGATTGTAAACTGTTATTGGCACATATGCATGCCATGTGCAATTGCAACCCACGCCATGCTACTTCTCACCCATTTCTCACCCTCCAATTCATTGTTAAAAGCCTGAGCTTACTTCAATGGATACTGCGATGGATACCCCGACCTACGCAACCTGTGACAATCACTTCACCTCCTGCAAGCCAGTTTTATACGTGAAAATGAGTCCTGCCAAGACAAATAATTAGCCGACGCTTGGAGCCTCCATAGACTCCATAGACTCCATAGACTCTTACAATCAACGTGAAATTATGGATGTATCGTTTAACCAGGTTGCCCTATCCAAGATTGTTCGTGTGCGATCGGGTGGCCATCTTATTCGCGCAAACATTTAGCTTTTGGCAAAAAATTAAGAATACCCTCGAACATATCGAGGTCGCGTTTTGATGTCCTTGCGCGATTCAAGTTAAGCAGCTTTGAAAACGTCACCCCAATCCCGTAAATATATGTATTATAGACTTTACCTAATATGTGTATTCTCACTCGGCTAGAAAGCAAATTGACAAGCACACGCCTCTACTCAATTGGGGAGCGATCGATAGAGCGATTTCTACAAAAATATGAGCATCGCTTCTGACATGGTGAAGCGCAAACAAATCCGATACTATTAATTGACTCGGCGGCAAATTCCCAACGCCACCTGGGCAAGATCTCACAGTCTGGCTAGACAATCGATGCGGATAATGAGCATTCATTAAAAGATTGGTCGGCCGGGCAATTTTCGTATATTACTATTATTACATTTGAGAAGCCGATAACACCGCGCGGCTCACCAACTTTTGCCGCCCCGGAGTCCCCCGGCTCCTTCCCCCGAAAAATTGCGCCTCTCCGAGGGCTAAGGAGTCCCCCGGCCCCATTCGTCATATCAATTAATGCGCGCTCCCATCGCGGGCTTACATTATCCAATAATCCAATCCAACAACGTAATGAGTAATTAGCCGTGGCGATAAAGTTTCGCGCGATGAAGGGGAGGGGCGAGGCGGATAAGAAAGGAGCGTCAGACTGGGCGACGAGGCTCGGCGATGAAAATTTCGCGGGCGAAGCTTTGGCGACGGAGGATGCACGCGGCGGATAAGCCGGAACCTCGGGGCTCGCGTTTATTGCACATGCGGCGGGCATTTTGATTTTAGAAATTTATCGACCGCATTTGAATTTCAAATTCACGCTGGATGGCCGCTCTCTTGACTTCGATTTCTGCATCTCCGCTTTTACACAGCTGCCTTTAATCATAGCTCACGGAAAATCCGAGCTCTCCCCCTCTGCTCTCACTCTCTCTCTCTCACTCTTCTGCTCTCGCGCACTAGGCGGAATCCGTGGGTTGGTTAGTTTGGGGAGGTAGATAATTTTTCCCAGCTGTAAATCTCCTTGGGATAAAGAGCGTAGGAGATGGCGAAAATGTAACCGTGTTATGCTTCATACACTTGATTGCAAACTATTTGTCTAAATGCCACTGAGCATCGCGTACGAGTAATCAGACGAGCGTGTAAACTTCGCGGCACATTTAGTTCTTATGCATTACAGCGCACGGGAAATTATAGCTTTCATAATTTAATTGCCTTGGGAATTAAAGGGGATGTAGTAATTTCGAAATTATAATGCGATAAAGCTAAAGGATCGGCCATTCTTGTTATTCTTCTTCGCGATAGAGTCATAACTCTCGTACGTCTATTTTAAAAGCCGGAGTATCGATGAATTCTGAATTGAAGCGGTGAAATTGCTTTAAAATTGCTCGCTAAGGCGCAAGTGCTTTTAAAAAATTCCTAATTAAATTCGGCATCCGAGGCTGGCTCTTGGTGTTCCACGAAAGCACGTTTCCTCTAATAGCAAGTGCGTCAAGAACCGGTTTCCAAAGCTCATCGCTCAGAAGCGAGTTTTTCCTAAAAAAGCAATACGAGTCATCCGGGTGGCCAAAATTCTAATGCGCGCGCATCAACGATGTAAGCTCGCCTCGAGAAGTTATGGCGAATTTGTTGGAGCGGGCGGGTGTCCCCCGGGGGTCTTAGTTCAGGACGTATTGCGGAAACTTGGCGAAAGTGACGGGAGGCTCGGTAAATTGACGCGAGCTGGTGTACGACGGGAGATAAGGATCACGGCGGGCGCGAAAATAGATTGGAGTGCAAAGTCGCGGTCCTGGCCCCGTCGACTTTGCGCTTAGCGAGGCTCGTTAAAACGGGTGCGACCGATTTGTACAGGCGATAAGGGGGCGCGAGCGTCGAATTATTTTGGAAATTACCGCGTATTACGGGGCGGAGTGAATCGCGGCCGATTCGGGACTTTGAATGCTAATCGTTGTGCGTGCGCACTAGACAGTGGACGTCGCTGTCCGAGCGCATTAAAATTCGTGGAAGCTTAGAATGTTTTATTCCCATTTCGCGCTCGGGGCCGTTTACATTAATGAATTGAACGTTTCGCTGAAGTCGTCATTTGCATTATTCGCGGGAAATAATTCGAGTGTCATTGGAAGCCCATGTTATTATTATAAATGTACGCTGCCGAGTTTGGAATTGGCGCTGCTTTGAATATTTTGGGGATACGTGGCTTGGGAAGAGATCATTTAACGAGGGAATGACTGGATGCTCAATGACAGCGATTATTGCTTGACTATTCGGGCGTGGATTTGCGGGTTCGGTTAAAATGCGCGACACTCGGCCGCTAAAATATCATCGAATTAGCTTCTTTAACAATGAGACGATGTATGCCGAGGCAGCCAATGCCTTAGGGTAAATGTTCGACAGGTTTTGGGCGGCAAAGTGTTCTCGCAGAAACCCAGCGCCCAAGCACTTTTATCCGGACTAGCAAATCGAGTCATTAAGCATCTACTTGAAAATCCCTCTCTCAAGTATTTCTACATCGACCTTCTCCTTATTATTTTGTTATTATTTCTGCTTATTATTAAACAAATTGGTATCTTAGCTTAAGAATTTGTCTAGTGACTCGATAGATATTTTGTTCTGGAAAGGCTATTTGAAGCAATTATTTCTTTAGAAATGGAAAGGCCCTCGAGAGGGCGTCTCGTGACGTTCATAATTGGTCGAGGATCGAATGAATCGAGAGATGAGATTGATTGTAAGTTGGCTGAGGAAAGGCAGCAGCACGCGTCAACAGTTTATCGTACATTGACATCGTACATCGGTACAATGAGAACCGGATTAGAAAAGTCGCGCCCTTAAAAAAAAGAAAATTGCGCGCCCTCGTAAAAAAAAAATAACAGCCAAATATCCTTCCAGATCATCGAGCAGGCATCGAGATAAAGTAAGTGCGCCCCGACTCACCGGCCGCTCTTCGTGATGACCATCTCGGTGCCGAGCTTGTGAAACTTCTCCCAGAGCTCCTTGCCCTCGAGGGTGACCTTGGGGTCGTCGACGATCCCGTCCTCCTCGGGATGGGGCGGCACGAGGTGAGGGTGCGGTCCGGCCAGTGGGTGGTGGCCCGCCAACGGATGCGGCGAGGTGTGCAGCATCCCCGGTGGCAGGGGCGCCCTCAGGGACCTCATCGAGCCCGGGCCACCTGCACCGGCACCCTGGTGATGATGGTGGAGGGCCGCGGCCGCGGCGGCGGCCAGCACCGCGTGCGCTTCCTCCGTAGTCTGCGGTCCGAGTCCCAGACCTGCAAAGTCCAATAGGTCGGACTCGTTAGTCATCGGCCGATGATAATTCAAGCTCTATTCGGCCTCTCCTTAAATTACGCGATCTCGCAGTGTCGGCACTTTACGCACCCGAAGACATCCACGCGCACGCCAGGATTTATTTGCACTTTACCCGTTTGCCGGCCTTTACGAGGCTCGTCATATAGGGTCACGTGTCGCAAATTTATAAACTAATATGTTCGCTTGGCGGTGAAAGTGCTGTAAATAAGTCGAGTGCCGAGCTGCCGCTTTCTTAACAACGAGCATATTTTTTCCAAGCTTTTTCCAAATAATTGGTGTGTGTGCGTGTGTGTGTGTGCGCGCGCGCGCGCGCGTAATGTGGAAAACGACGCGTCGATGGGCCGTCCGTGTACGTGCGCCTCGAACAATTTCGCCTCCTTAATTAACGAAGGTAGGCTGCGTCAATTTTTCAGAGGCCTGTACGTGCACGCAATTCCTATTTAATAAAAAATGCTCGTGAAAAAAATGAATAAAAAAAGCTTGTATTTGTTTTGAACAGACAGTGCGCCTTGCATACTCCAAGTGCTTTGGCTTGCTTGATTCTTATGAATACGTAAACTTTTAAATATGCTCCATATCGCCTTGGCTCTTGCACAGATGGAAAGAGTTTGCTTATGATGTTCTGATAGCTAAAACTTTATATTGCACATATATTGTTTGAATCGTCAACGCAGATATTTTCATTCGTATACATTCACGTAATTTCGGCCTAATTAGGGAGTTCACAGTGGCCATTAAAGATTTCTGTCTAAGACGCTACGTGATGCTTGAAATACTCAACTGGAAATACACCTCTAATAACGAGCTTTTTATTGCCTAAGGGAAATTAGTATTCCAAGCCAAATATGGCAAAAATAGTATCCTTACTCTCAGAATTGATTCGCCGCCGAAGCAATATTAAACGCTCAAGGACAGCACAAGAAGTCGACAATACAGTACTAAAACTGTAATCTAATAACAATATGAAGCTGCGAGCACTCGAATGTACTACCAATTATATACGATTACCATTAATTCAGGTAGAAACAAGCTACTGAAAACAAACAGGTTTCGGACATACGCAGAGAGGCGCGCGCGCGGCCGTGCACGTGTACACATACGAACCATTTGGGATTTATATTAATTAGTTGCTTCAGAATATTGCTGCTATGTATTTATTTATTAAAGGTATTATAAGAAATTGAAGGACAGCCGAATTATGTAGTATCTAATGGGGATAAAAATAAGCGAAAAATGTTCATCAAAGTTGACGTGTCGCATTTTTCGTATTCATAAAATTATACTGTGCACGTATGCATATGCGTATATATTAGAAACGAGAAATAAAATAATCTTAAATCTTGCCCAGAAGTGTCACAATATTTTTCAACAAAAACATAAAACAATTAGCGACCGAAAATTTCCAGAGAAATACCTCCATGCGCACGCGCACATAAATATACGAGCATACGTCCCTACGCTTTTTGTGCACGCAGTTACGTAGGGATACGCATGCGCATATGTTTATGTATAAAGATTTGTAATTACACTGAACTGAAAATTAAAATGCTATCCACGGGCCGTACATAAGAAGTAGTACCATCACCCCGATTTAGCTGAGAAATATTAAGCAGCGGCGCGTATCGCCTATCCGAAAAACGCCGGTAACTTAATAATTCCATGTGCGTAGAACGCAATTTCATTCATACGAGCTTGAAGATCGTCAACCGTAAGACAACATCTCTTAGAGTTGAGCTTCGTTTTTTAGGCTGCGCCAGGGCCATCCTACACAGAAAAACTGAATGAAAAAAAAAGAAGGAAGGAAGGAAGGAGCGAGAGAGCGAGAGAGCGAGAGAGCGAGCGAGAGAGAGACATCGCGCAGCGATAGACGCAAAAATAAGAGCCAGACAAATAATCAAGTTCCGCGGGCATGAATGGAGGAGGCACTCGAGTTGTTACACACACACACACACGAGCTTATAATTCATATTTTTAATTTTTTTCGCGTGCAAAAGCGTGTCTCGTCCGTGGACAGACTTGGTAATTCGACCGGCCGAGGAATCGTGCTGACCCAGGTGAATGGAGCCGGTCCACGTTCCTTCGGCGAAACACCAATTTCGCATAGGCCCAACTGCGACTCGTGGCGTCACGTAAGCCATTACGATTACTATCTGCCGACTAGAAAAGCTACTTCACCGCCCCTCCGCGACACCCTCCTCCTGCTCCCCGCCGCCGCCGCCGCCGCACACACCCCCCCTGCCCCACGGCCACGCGAAGATAGGCAGAGGGAAAAAAGAAAGCAAGCGGCAAGAAGGGAGGGACCAAGGGCAAAGCGAGAAACGAGAGGCGAGTGGAGGAAAGCGACATACGTAGGGTGAAGAAAGAAATTCTCGGGGCGAGCACGACTGTCGCGCATGAATGAGACGTCGCCGAAAACGTCGACCCCCTTTGTCTTTGTCGTCGCTCCACCACACGACGGCTTTTAATGCGCCGGCCAAGAACGGCCGTATGCTCGCGATGTTCATCAAAGAGTCCAAAAGTAAATGCGGTTATGTGTTGTACCGCGACGGAGACTAAACTACGGCCCGGCGGCACGAATAAAGCAGATCAAACGGAACGATGAAAGAATAATATGGTGAATGAGAGAGCGGCGAGGGAATATCCGAAGTACGAGATTTTTATTGTTTTAAGACCGGGAGTACGTCCTGAGAAAGTGAAGCCGAGGGATGTTGGCGAAGTTTGAGCGAGAGAGAGAGAGAGAGAGACAGACAGATAGACAGATGGCGGGGAGGAGGAAAGAGGCTAAGATAGCGAGCGGGATGGTGGGAGCGAGAGGGGATGAGGTGTAGCCACGTTTTGGCACTAAGCAGAGACTTATCTCCTTTTTTGTGGGTATGGCTGGAAGTTTCATTAAATATAATAACAGTTTTCAGCACTTTATGAGAATAACGACATAGCGAATGTAATCTCTTAGTGTTTTGGTTGCTGTTAACGGTTTAATAGTGCTTCATTTTTGGCTGCAAGCGCATTAAAAACGAAGCTCAATTGCACTTATTCGGAAGCTGCTTACTGCATTCAATTCATAAATACCAGGACTTTGATTTATGCGACATTGATTTTTAAGATGAAGCAGGACTTGCGATAAATTCAAGTCCATATCAATATCAAAATGCTTTGAAAATTATTTCACTGAACAATAACGATTCCCATCCAGGTGGCTTCTTTTTCAAAAATATAGCCATCTTCTCATAACAAATACATAGATTTGTAATTTGCATAGAAAATGAAAGGGCAAAAGTAATTTAACAATGTGCCCGACTATTGCTCCACCTACCGCCAATTAACAATTGAAATATTTATTTTTATTGCAATAATAATCTACTTAAATTTTGTTTCGTAAGACAAAATATTTATTAATCAATATTTAATAAATTTTTAGTTCACTGAGTATGTTAGGATTTTAAAAGGTTTTTAAATCAATTCTCTAAGATTGCCGAATACAATACTACAATATAATAGAAAATTAATCAATCTAAAAAGTACATTATTAACAAAATCTAGATTCGTTACATTCATAGCTTAAAAGTTAATAATCTTTTGGTTCAGCAACTTGGCACTACGTATTTTCTACTTATTTAATTTCTCATTTCTAAAGTTTATCTAATGTTCTATTTATCATTTATGACTTGGTAAAAATCCAAAAATCCATGTCAATCTTCAAATGATTGAAAAATTTCTTCGACATTTGACGCAAATAATTCTATTTTTTTTAGGAAAATGAAAAAATTAAGGTAACGGTGACGTATACAGAGACTGACTCTACAGACTAAGTCAAAGTAGAAATTTTAATGAGAGCGTGTAGTGTATAGCGTAAATTTTAATTTTATTTCGTATAACTCGAAGCACATTAAACTACTTAAAATTTCAAACGCACGATTTTCCACGGGAAGAGAATGCCGTTTAACTAACAAATATTGAAATCATCAATAAATTTCGCACTTTTATAAGTCTGATTGAGTGTTCTTTTTATGCATGTTCGCGCAACACGATAACTTATAATATAAGGAACTTGGACCGAGTAATAAAACTGAGAAGAAATCTGAAAAGAGGAAAAAACCAACAGTCTCGTGATCGATGAACGGAGTGCAAAAAAGTCAACCTGAGCATAGGCCGACACCTCGTCTTATTATCGAATCCACTACCTGCAAATACCAATTTTCTGCACATCTACGAGTCTCAGCAGAAAAACAAAAAAAAATACACATACATAAAATCTAGTTTTAATAAAGATCAATAAGCGCGTGATTTCTCCAAATCGGCAATATTTGGCATAGAGTCGTAGATAAAGATATGCAGTTGGACAAATGAGGAGAGAGAGAGAGAGAGAGAGAGGGAGAAATCATTCGTGGAAACGATCCACATGCCGATAATTTATAATAATTATCGGGCTAAAAAGACTTACGGTAGTCGGCTTATTTGTGCTAGAAGGAGCGCATTAGGAAAAAGGTTTCGACGTGCTCCACGTGCACGCCGTAAGCATACATACGCGTTTATTACGTCGTTGGAGAAAAAGACAGAAGATGGCTTTTTCCCTCGCCGATAAAACATTGAACGTACGTATAAAGATTAGTACGCATAAAGATGGGATATTATCAGATAAATCCGCGCTTTTGCTCCTTGTCTTCTTTCCCTCAATGTGGCGTCACTGAGCTTGGGCCGCACGCTTTTGAGCGGATTATTTCTCAGTCGAGTAATTATCGCTCTAAGCATAACGATCGAGCGTCAATTAACGGTTCTCTCTGCGCATCGAGACCGAGCATAAGACAAGGAGAGATAGAGCCCCGCCCGCCTTTTAAAATGGTAATTCCGGATGACAGAGGGGCGAGAGAAACAATGAATACAAGCGCAAAATTTTTAGCCTAGATGCGTATAATTTAACATCAAAGGCCATAGATCAAAGATAGACTGCTTACTTTGCGTAATTGGTGTTAGAATTGGTTAATACTTTGCTTTGGAGGGCTTATGCTCGATGGCTTTTTAAATTGGGACTATTTATATGGATAAAATGCTAAATGGAGGACGATAAGTAAGCTGGATTTTCGAGGAGCGAAGACCTCACTGGTGGCTATATTAGAGGATGTAAATTCACGGCTAAATGTTAATATGTCGAGTGAATGTTATCTAAATCATTGGAAATTGGAACGCGTCACGTGCCCCGGTCAATGGGATTACAGTCCTGGAATGAAATTGTTAAAACGTTAGGTGGCATTGAATGTCAATTATTGAATTTGATCGATAATGGGCGCATACACGAGATACGCTTACAAGAGCGAGAAGTGAGGTCAAAAGAGTAGAGTCATTCCAGAATACGAGGAATTAATTATCGAATAATGAAATAGGCAAATGTATCCAGCCGATGGCGCAATATAGAATATTAGCTATTAGGAATGAAAGTTATAAATCACTGCGATCCTCCACAGCTGATTCTCCTCTGAGAATATATATGACCTTTCATAAATTAGAATCTCATAACCATCTGTCAAGTAGACCCGCGACGAAGATGCGCGCTTTATTTTCGGTCGACGCAACGCACGAAGAGCCTCGGCTCTGAAAAATTGGAAAGCCAGGCGCGCACTGGAGGGAAAGCGAATTAATGAAATAAAAAAAAAAAAAGCGGCCATGCCTCGGTCCAATCGACTCACGTTGAGCTCAAGCTGGGTTTTCTCCAACATCAATGGCAATCCATTTCAACGAAACACTAGTTACGCACGAGTATGAAAAAAAAAAAAACTGGGCCTCCAATTTGCATACGAGCAATCAGTCACTGTGTGTGGTGATAAATTAATGACGCATCTCAATGTCTTTCCTCTATATAAATGCTATACAAATAGTTTCTCGTTTTATGATTCATTCTCACGGGCGAGCTCCTCCACTCCGACATCCACTCTTAGATGTTGACAAACTGCTTGGATGGAACATAACCTCGCTTTTACAACTTTATTGGCAGAGACGAAGCGCGAGGCGAGCATTACATTTGCCTACGCTTCGCAACGTTCGAATGCGCTGCCCCGCGCTCGAATCCTAGCCTACCGCGAACCAACAAAAATGAAGCGAAATTCGCCGTCTGCAATAAAGCTCTTTGTAGTACAGGGACAATTGAATTTATCAAAGGCGCCGCGACTTGGGAAACGCCGGCGATTTGGCGTGCGATCGACGAGGCCCCGATCTTGCCAATAATATCGACGAGAAGCCGGGGACAGATCGAATAATCGCCATCGTCATCTCTCTCTCTCGGCTGCCCTTTGTTCTTCCACGCGACAGAGATGCATGCGCCGCGCTTTATAGGAAAGTGTCGTTGAAATTGCGACGCATTTGACAGGCGACGCGGACAAATGGAGCCCTATCGCCGTAAATTAATCTGCGTGCCGTATCTGCGCGATTCTACGGAATTACGTGGGTCTAAATAATTGGATAATTCGCTTGCCTTTTTCAGCCGAGCCGCCGTTACGCACGCAGGTCCCAAAGATATGTTGCATACGCGACATAATGCGCGCTTATGCATTCGCTACGCTTCATACATAACCTAAAAGGGTTGAGGATCAATACGAGCGGAGATTGCATATATTCAGTCAGCCTAACCTGAAATTTGTCGCCGACGAATTTACGAGTGTCGAGCGTCTCTTGCGATTCTCTATTAGCTAAGCTTCCCAAGCCCCACCATTATCATTTCATCCCACAAAACAATATCTGCTCGGAGCATCAAGGCTTATTGTTTTATGCCGTTGTTAATGCACGAATGTCAGTGCTCGGAGTTAAAGTCGAGGCGAGCGGTGGTGGAGGGGAGTGGCGGAGGTGAGGTTATTGCCGAGCCACGTTCCATTATGCTTTTCTATATCCGTCTAATCGAGAGATGATAAAAAATTCATTCCCCCGTATTTAAATGTCGGTGAGGTCGAGAGGCGGCGTAAGCCTCGCTTATTTTGCATTCTGATCGTATTGCTCGACAGAGTTTCGATTGTTTTTACAAGCCACAGCGAGAGTCGCCTAGCGCAATCGAAATACAAAGTGCCGCGACGCAAATCACCTCGCCTCCCAACCAATTACATCTCATTACGGGCCTCATACGCGCGCATTTTCACTATTAATCTCACTATTACATCGACCATCCAAAGGAATAATCGCGCCGGGGATAATTGCAGCAGCATTGATGTGCAGACGCACATTAGCGACAGTATTAAGAGACTGCTCGGTAGATCAATTCGATAGTCGAGCGTACAGTCGAGTCGAGAAAATAGCGGCCGAGCCGGCGAAAATTGAGCTTGGCCGACGGGGAGGAATGAAAATCGTAGGCTAAATTCACTGCTAAAAGCAGTGAAAAGGACTCGGCCATCGTAATTAATACGAGCATCGTCGCACCGACGACACAGCGCCATGACGTAGCGAGAGAGCGATTCACGCGTAAAACGGCGAGAGACGCACTGCCAGAATTTTAATTCCACAAGCTGGCAAAAGCCGAGGATGCACGGGCCGGATCTCGATACAGTGACACACTTGTCAAAGCGAGCCCACTTGCATAAGGGTGGGGAGCTCGGGAGGACTACTTGGTGAGTTGGGCCGACCGAGGAGTGGGGGGGGGATACTTTGGCGAATATCTGGCATCATCCCCGGGAGGGAAATAGGAGCATAATTACGGGATTGTCTGAGGAAAGGCTTCTATGTGTTGCGAAAGGCCGTCGATTTCGTTGCTCGTCCGAGTCGCGATGCGCCCTCTTCGCGATATACGTGCAGCCCCCGCTCGCGCAAATAAATCTCTATCAATTCGTCTGTCTTTGCCTCTTCGCCTGCAGAAAAACTAGAGGTTTGTGCGCCGAGCGCACGCACGTACCGAGCACACTGAGTCGGAGTGAGAGAGAACGATAGGGCCAGCGAATACGAATGGTGACGGGCGATCGTGAATGTGCAATGCGAAAACGCGCGCGCGGTGCCTTATTCGTCGTGGCCATTTTTTTCTCCCCCCGCTCGCTTTTGTTTATAGCGCACCGGCGTCCCGCCGCCGCTGTCGAAGAATTACGCACGAGTGCGCATTCCGAATGCGCGCTACGTCTTCCACTGGCTCTCGGGCTTGCCCTTGGCAAGATTAATCACCGACGGCGCGTAAAAGGAAGAGAGAGTGAGAGTGTCCCGGCAATTTTCCCGGAGAGAGGAAATCCGTTAGGAGCGAGAGCTTTGTGGGCGCGCGAAAAATCGCGACCCAAGCACGAGTGGCGCGGCGCATTACGTTAGCGAAACGCCAAGGGCAAATGCCACTTTGGCTCTCTCTCACTCTCTCTCTCTCTCTGCATCCCAACCCTCTTTTAGTCCTTTTTAATTTTTTCATTTTTTCCTCCTCCTCCTCTTCTTCCTCTCTCTCTCTCACTTTTTTTTCTCTCTTATTTTCTACTTTTTTTGCAATCGTTGCGTTCTTTGCACGTGCGTAGCGTGACATTGTTGTCGGTGGGACATTTAAGTATTAAGTACAGTTGTCGAGTTGCTTTGATGAAAAAGTAATTCGCATGGTGGGTTGCAGGAAAGTTTTTTTAGCCGAGAATGTCGTTGCCAGAGAGAGAGAGTTGAAATTCTGCAATTTGTGTGTGATTTTTAGAAAAATAACGCACGTGCGAAAAAATTACTTTAGACATGAATTTCAAAGATATAGGGAAAATAGGCCTTAATGGTGATGCCGAGTCACGTTATTGTGAAAGTTGATATAACATTTTGTCCACGTAGAATAAACATTCGGCCGCGGCTAAATAACAGCTGATAATTCTTAATGCACGTTCTTGTCTCTTCAGATTAATAATTTAATAGGCAATCGCATAGGTAGATTTAATAATCACAAGGAGATAGTTGAAAATTTTTGGACTATGCCTGTCAATGTAATTCGTCTTTTGTCAGGTTATTTAAGACGATCACCGCCCACCGAAAAAACTAACCAACAGCCACGAGGATCGAATACGCAGAGGAAAATAGTCCTCA
Source organism: Ceratosolen corneri (assembly GCA_030522565.1). Lineage (NCBI taxonomy): Eukaryota > Metazoa > Arthropoda > Insecta > Hymenoptera > Agaonidae > Ceratosolen > Ceratosolen corneri. Next base: position 1,200 of record JAPYYT010002891.1, on the reverse strand, counting down.
GTGATTTCAATTTTAAAAAATGTTCTCCACCACCTTCACACCAATTTAATAGTTGCCTTCGATTAATAAATTTTTCCTATCACAGAGACGATCCCTTATCCATTCCCCAGTATTCTCCCGATCGTCAAATGCAATAAATAATAATCTCCATGTCAAATTTAAATTGCACGGCATTTATACACTTGTAGCAAAACTAATGACGACTTGTCCAATAATTTTTGACACGGCACAAGCGAGCAGCTTCACGCCAATCGAATCCAAGTCTTGCAGTGTGTGTTTACAACTTGTTTATCCGGTAAGAAGCAAACATTGCCGCCTCGAATTATTTTCTACATCTTATCGGCAGGATTTTTGTCTAATTTGCGCGCTCGCCGCATACGCCCTAAGTCTGTCGACACGCGCACAAATAGATCCGCGGCTCGATCGGGAAATTAATTTACCGATAAGTGACGAAGAGCCCTTACGAAGCGACCGCCACGAATGCTCAAAGCCAGAGATTTTCACAGAGAGATTTGCAGGAGCGGTCGGCAATGCTTGTCAAGGCATGTCAAAGCATGACAAAAACGTCGAGGTCGCTTCGTTAAAAAAAAAAACGGCGCAAGCCGCGATCACGAGAGCTTAAGCGACGAGGTAAACAGCCCTCCTCCCTTATCCCGGCGAACCTTACGCAAACTTCTCGTCCCTCTCGTCGTCCCTCTCGTCGTCCCTCAGCTAGTTCCTCGGGAGCGTTCGTTAAGCGAGCGGAGGATCGGCCACGTCCCACACCACAGGCCCATAAATCTCGGGAAATCGCGAAATCCGTTTACCGTTCACACGCTGGCCTGCTTGGCGATTCCGGTGGCGAGGTCTCGAGGAGTCGCGTCATGCCTACCGAGAGCGGGGACACGGACGGGAGCGCGAGTGTGAACAGAAGCTCTCGCCGGGTCGCGGATCTAGGAGCGGGACGGAGCCGCAGAGGTCGTCGGGAATTTTAAGAGTCCGGAGGAGGCGATGGTACGGCGTTAGCCCTCCCCCTCCTCCTCCTCCTCCTCCTCCTCCTCCACCCCCTATACGGCCACGACGCCGGGCTTCGTGCTCGGACTCGGCAAGCGTTCTCGTGTCGTCGCTACTACTAACCTGGTGGACCGATGCTCTGGGGGCTGAACTGCGGGTGATGATGTCCGCCACCGGAACCACCTTGTCCCGCAGCAGTGGCGGGAT
>JAPYYT010002890.1:0-15206 GCA_030522565.1 Ceratosolen corneri | reverse complement strand
AGGCATTTAATAATGAATTATATTAGCTTTAATATGAAATTCTTCACGATATCCAAATATTCACTTATTTCACAGAAATGTATCCTAATTTTAAAAACGTACAACTCGTGAATACCGAGTTGCGAGCAAAATGATCCACTGTGTAGAAGATATGCTGAGCAACTGGTTTCTTCTTTTCTTTAATTTTTGTGAGAGGCGTGACAAATCTTTAACCTTGAGGGGCCATTGGTCTAGCGCATACTATTGTTTTGTTTGTTGTATATTTTGTTCAGCTGCTTAGACATTGTGCACGGGATGTTAATTTTAATCTCATGTTGTTTTGGACTAGAATTCTTATTATTGTAGTTGCTTATGTGTAAAATGAATTGCTTAAAAACTTAGGGTTGAACTTCAATTAATATTGATATGCATCAATTTTCATTAGTATCTTTATTCATAAAATAAATACTTTGCAATTAATAGCTTATAGAATTAATGTATTTGTGTGGTTAAATTTTATTTTTAACCGAATATTGTAAGATTAATATAATAGGCAATTATACATAAATTAATTTACAAACATCATATAAAATAATTTTAAAAACATTTATTTTTAAATAAAACGTTTAAATTAATGTAAATGTACATATTCATATTTTATACAATATTAGATTTATTTATTAGATTTATTAGCAATTATTTTAACATTTTAGGTACGTGATAATTCGAAGGATTTAAATTACTAGATAATATTGAAAAACATTAAAAGTTTTATTAATTTAAATATTTTTTTAATCATACGTATTATAATTGATGATATTATATTGTTTAACATATTTTTCTTTTAAATGTGACAATGGTGTACTCGAATGCCTAATATATATATAAAGTATTTAAATCGATAGTGCCTAAAGCTACCTAAAGCACTCGCGTCTCTCTCTCTCTCTCTCTCTCTCTCTCTGTGTGCGTGTGTGTGTGTGGTGACAGGGAGACAGATGTATATATTAAGTATATGGATTGAAAGTTTCAAATTATATTATATAAAATTATATTAAATTATATTATTGAATATTATATTATTCAAATTAAATTATATTAATTAAATTATATTATGACTTATTATGGCAATCATTGCGTTAAATTTATAAAGTTTCACGATTGTTCATTCAACATAAATGAAAACCTTTAGTTTCGTTATTACTTTTATGCTATTATTGTTAGAATTGCTATACATGTTATATTCATAATTTTCATATCGAAAGGGATTTTTTTATAGTTGCAATAAAAATTTAGATTAATCGCAATAAGATTAAGAAAATAAAAAAAAAACTAATAAACTATAAAATGTAGGAAACTCTAATACAATATTACTAGAGAAATTTCAAAGTAAAATATTATATTAAACACATTTAAAGAAAATTATAATTTTTATAAAAGAAAATCGTCATAAAAACAGACAAATTTCAATAATATTTTATGTAATAGACTTTTGAAAGTAATTTTGCATATTTAATGTACTATATTAGAAGTTTCTGATCTCGAGAAATATTTATGTTAATAATTATCTTCTGACCACTTCATACTTTATCCTAGTAGAGAAAAATTCAAATGGAGTAATGCTTTCGAGACTTAATGTAAAGAAATGATTTAAAGCATCGCTATTTCATTTTTAATTAGAGAACCTTTAAAATTTAGAAATAAAACGAGGGCGGCAATTTCACAACTAGCGACATTTTTATTAAATATTGCAGAAGACAAATATTCAGTATGTGAAATTTCAATTTTTTTCAAATTTTGAAATTTCAACAATCCTCAAGCGTCGGCGAACAAAGATGAATCTGGCATTCTATCGATGGCGAACCATTTGAATAATTCATAAAAAGTAAACAGACTACAAACAAATTACATTCCCGAGCACGTCAGCGACAGCTTTACACCCCATCATACCTCACTTAAGAATGAAAACCCACGATGGAGTTTCCGCTCTCTGTCCCATAGCGGCCATTACGCGATTTTCTACGCGAATAGCCAACACCGTATTACATACAGAATTGCATCTGGAAAATAATTAGGCACACGTGTTGCGTGAGCCATAGGTCTATTCACTAAACTAGTGTTGCATGCAAACTAGACATGCCGGATGACTCAACGCCATTATGGCAATTCATCCAGCCTAGATTGTATTTATTCCCTCCCAATTGCGAGAGATGTTGCGGGAATAGAATTTTACTTCTCCTTGTATATTTTCAGTTAAATGAATTCGAGGCTCGCGAATTTAGTTGCAAAAACCAATTGGCCGCGTGTTTTCGCTTGTTCTTGGCGCGCTCTTATTCTTTACAGAAATATTATATCCCTGTAAATTGGCTGTTGCCGTTTGCGAAAAGAATTCATTTCAATTGGCTATTTTGTTATCAAAACAAAAAATTGAAGCTCGATAATTATGCTAATGTACGAAAAAATTTACCTCAAAAAGAATTATTGTTTTCGCAAGAGCAATGAAGATGTCAAAATTATTCATTCAAATGTTTACTCGAATGAATAAATTTGTACTTTTCATTTAGTTTGTACTTTTTTTTCTTTTTTTTTATACAGTCGTTTCATGGCTTACAATTAAAAAATTTTTACAAAACTTGATTATACCAACATGCATAAAATCTCCTCTAAATTAAGTTATTCTGCAAAATTTTATTTTGACGTCATTATCAATTTATAAGGATTATTTTACGTAATAAACTTAATATGACTATTTGACGACAGATATCAAGACAAATCTTCACATTCTTATAACATCTGTTTTAAAGAATGTAATTGATGAACTCTACCAAAAGCTCGTTGACCGCTGTGAACTTTTTATTGATCGTACACTAAGCGGTTTAGATGCGTTGAAAAATATCTTTTACCAGTGTTATAAAACTAACATTAAGATTTTAATCGTAATTTGTTGTACTTAAAGTTATGTAACGATTTTGTTCTTGAGATTGAAAAATCTGATTTACAAAACATCAACAACTTATACTTTACTACTTTTCTTGACAGCGCTTATAAAGTAGAATAACAAAATTACAAAGTGCAGATGGAAAGCACAAACATTCGATTCTATTGGTCGATAAAAATTTTTGATGAAACATTGTTCGTTATTTCAACAAATATAACTAATTATTAATAATACATTTGCATCGATAAATGTATTATAATAAAGCTTTGGCAAATATAACAAAATAGAAAAGAAGCCAAACGTACATAATCACTGATTATAACAACGATCTAAAAGAGAATTGTGTGACTTAATGGAGAAGCATTATAAGAATGGAGATAAATGTGAAGATTAAAGCAATTAAACAAACACGATACATCGTGATATAAAGAAAATACATTGAACCACTGCTATTTAACAAAATAGTGTAATAGAATTTTAACGATTGTAAGGTTCCATTTCAAACGATAGTGCTCTCAATGGTATATTTAATTAAATTTTTATTTTATTTAATAATAACAACAACAACAACTTATATGACAATTGGTTAACCTATGTAATAAATTGACGAAATAATAAAAGAGTCGAAAGTCGATCAACAATCAGCGACTCGCTCAATGAAATAGCGCAAAGTAGATCGAATAGCGGAAGCTTCGAATTACGGAAGACCGTAAAAATGGAAAGAGAGTCTAGGTGATGGAGTGTCGTCGTTTTATTTGCAGGAGGATTGGAGAGCGCGAGTCCGAGGTCTGGAGCACATCGCCTGTGCCCTCAGGTCGCCGTCGGTCCTGGCCAGGGTCGAGCCCCGTCTAGGCTCATTGCTGCACGCCGTCCTCGGAGGCGAGAGGAGTTGTCGCGTGGCAGCCGCGGGATTGGCCGTCGCTAAGGTGAGATGGGCAAATTACTTTACTTAGTATTGCGAGTTATTGTAGGATTTGGTGACGATGAAAAGTAGTTTGGAGTAATAGGACAATGGATGAGCGATAGCTTAATTAATTGGCTTGCACCGATACTGCGGCCCTTTAAGAACTTTGGGGGGAAAAATGTTGATTTAGTTCTTGGAAAAATTTCTTTGAAACGTAACGAGGCGGGAATTGCAATTAATCGAGATGCGATGGAAATGTCAGGGGTCTGCGTAACCGGTATCCCATGAAAAAGTGCATCTTAAAATGTTTATTTAATCAATTACGTCTTTGAGTGCGATTGGATAGAGTTCAATGGCCATGAATTGATGTTCAAGGTCGTGTTAAGCGGAGTCTCGGAAGAAACATTGAAAAATCGTTTGTCGCTAATCGCCTGGGGCTTAGCACGCCAAGGAGGTCCAAATGCCGCTAATTTAGCGCGACTTACTATGCTTCGGACGACTCCTGGATTATTCCTCGAAAAATTACTGCAGCCACAATGCATCGGCGCTAGAAATGCAAAGGTAAACATTTCAACTGACCTACGTAGTTGCGACCTTCTTAGTCTTTCACAGTTTATCGGTCGAAAAATTCATACCACTGTGGATATTTTCAAATGTTGTTGGTAGATCGATGATGCATTTGTATTTCTAACACAATGAATTACTCATTTTGTATTAAATTGATATTTAATACTATTTTGCGTATTATACATACGCACGCGTTATTTTTAAAGTCAATAGCGATGATTTCAAATGGTACTATTTCACTTTAGAAACACATCTGTATTTTACTTTAAATAAAAATTATAAATACGATCAATATTTTTAACTTATACTTTACGTATAATGAAATATTAATCGAATAAATAATGTAGATAGAATTATTTTTTCATAAAATGTTTGCTTAATGGCGAGCACTAAAAGTTATGGCGAATTATCCCAGATCTTATAGCCACGTGAATTATTTAATCAGTAATTTATTAGTGAAAGTATCGATTGGCCAATGCAAACAAATACCAATATACAAATGAAATCACGAAAAATAATTTAAAATTCTCAAAGGATTTTACAGTTTTATTTTCAAATTTACTGTAATATTTTTTAGTCAAAAAAAAATAAAAGATCTAGTATTAAGTTAATATTTACATAAATATTTCAAGCTTAAATATTTCAAAATCAAATATAGTTAGAACTTTGAATATCAGCTTGAAAGTAAACTTTTAGCGTAATATTATGTAAAGTAATACTACAGCATGCGCAGGTGTCGTATAAATAACGAGAATGAACTGTGCATTACTTATAAACCGTAATAATTCTTAATAAAATACATCGTCACTTTATTTTTATTCTTCATTATAATCTTAATTTGTTTACTTATTAATAAGATGTCACGTTCCAAAAGCTTTACTTTAAACAAAAAAAGGTCAAATAGTAGCTCTTCCTTTTTAATCATACTAATAATGATGTTATAAGATTATATAATTCTATTACAATTATAAGAGTTTAAAAACATTACATTAATTACAAAAGTAAACTGAATTTCATTATATACATATATATAATGAAACGAATAACTATGTTATTCTTGTTTCTTTTCAGATGAGAGAGAATACCTTACAATTATTAATTTTTTCACTCGTCACATTTCCCAGCACAGAATTTAAAGTAAAACCTGCTATTGACAAAGTGGTCGCGATGGTTGGAGATCATCGTAAAAGAGTGCGACATTCGGCTCTCGATACTTTAGCCGTAGTGTCTCAAATTTATGAATGCGAGGTACAAAATACAAATACAATTTATACGAAAGTGATTTACTCCTTTTGATTTATCAATCAGTTAAAAATAACAAAAGTTATGATTGACTCGATGATATATTTACAATATATAAAACTATTTGAACATTAAAACCATGTAAAAATGGTGTGCGTGCGTTTGTGTGTTCTATAAAGCACACAAGTTTGACTGAATTTCGAAGATACTCACACATTTTTAATAAAATAATTAATCATTAATTTAATTACTTTTGGGTTTCCGTAGTATACATACAAATATTCAAAAACATTGTATTGAATATAATAATATGTAGGCTTGAACAATTTCATTTGTATAGATTTTAATCATTAACTCTACTTCTCCTTATATAATTATATATCGAATGATTATCTTTTTGTGGTAATATTCTTTAAAAAATTTGATATTTAATCATACGCAATGCTTCTGAGTTTAGAATATTCTGGAAGCTAGCAAATGCTTTACTAAAGGTAGACCAGATGGACAAATAATTCATGCAGCCATTAAAGCACGACTGTCTAGAAAATTATTACCAACAGTCTCGATGGACGGACTTGTTGTTTATGGTCTGCAAATCTCACCAAATTATCAAAATACCGGTAAATTACGTCTATATAAAGGACTTATTACTAAAGCCCACGATCAAATTATCGCTGATAAAATAATAAAGAAAATAGTAAATCAATTGAAAATTCACTTCAATTCAACGATTCCTTTGATTTGAATTGGTGCTATTTATAGATATTATCACAAGATGTTTGAGCGAATTGAATTGAAGCATTTTTCTTAACGAAGAATTCATAAGTATTTACTTAAAATTTGTTGATAAAACGAGTTTAAAAAATTCAAGACGAATTGAATAGATACTTGTAGAATTAATTAACATTAAAAATCTACGCTACATAAATAGTAGGAGGATTTTTTTTTTCAACTGATCGAAAACACTAAATTAATCTGTAGATACATCTCATCAAATCATCTTATCAAATTGCGTCTTATATTTAGAAAAAATAATGTGCAATTATATTGTTTGCTTCGTGATCTATTCAATTGCTCTCAGATTGTCCCATTGTAACCGTGTCTCTGCCTAAAATACAATTTTTTTTAATTAACAAATGAAATTTGTAGGAGCCGATGTAGATTGGATAGTATCTGGAAGGGGTTCAATTTCTCCAGGAACAGGTCGTACTCGAGGACAATTAATTGCCATGTCAAAGATTGGGAGCAATGCGAAGGAAGAGTAGGTGCAATTGCCTACAAACTAATAAAATATTGTCTACTTAATGTAACGCCAGTCTTTTGCTTTAAATTACAGAAATCACACATCAAAGAAATCTAAAAGCAAATCCGCAAGTGAACATATTAATATAAAGGGATCAACCGTTGATTTAAGAGAAAAGACTGAGAGAACCGCTTCCTGGAAATTGTTAGCGTCAAATAACGTATGTGTTTGTGAAATATGTGTGCACAGTAGCGAAAAATTGATCTTATTACTCTGTAGAATATTGTTCTGTATTCATATATTTTTGTGCTATCAATAATAATTTAGTAAATTTGAATTATGTAAAATATGAAAAATATATATATAAAATTACATCACAATGTTATTGATATGACGGATAATTCTATATGTTGGTATTTATAAATTTTAATACATTGATGACTGTATTCTTTAAGCGTAGTGCCATAATTATATGATATATTAATTATTGTTCTGAAAAAGAAAATTTTTATGAACATTAATGTTCTATATAAATGATAGAATTCAAATTTTATGTAAAAAAAAACAAGTGTGCTTATATATTTCATTATTTGAACTTCTTATAAAAACAGTTAGTATATTGAGATAGTAAACTTATTGAGAAAATTGAATTAATAAATAATAAATTTATTTGATAAATATATAATTTCAGTATTGTATCGGTAATATTCTAGTTCTTTAACATTCTAGTATTGTATTTATACATACAATCCATATATATATATATTTCATGTAAATAATTTCTAATATTCTAAAATATCGATTTAAATCTGAATATATGCGCAGAAGAGTAAAAATCGAAAATTAATTATTTTCGCGGGCTTTTATTTATTTTATATATCGTAATTTAACAATCGTTGATCAATGTTTAAGTTTATTATTTCATTATACTTTGAGGAGGATTTTTAAAGAAAATGTTAGTGTTTGTTACAAGAAATTACATTCAAGACCATTAATAACATGCTTAATGTCCAACGTAAAATTTTATACTCCATTTGACATTTACAAAAATCAGATTTTCCAGTACAGGTTATGAAACTATAAATGTTAACCATGTATTTCTTATTTATAATATTGATCTCTCGTAATTAAAGCTAAGCTCTCAAAATAAATGACAATAAATTCATTTACAGAATGACAGACAATGTCAAGAAATACAATCCCAAAAAATAGACCGAACTTCCAAGTCGGCTGATTTACCGAAAGGTAATATAACCGATGATTATACAACTTTTAAAATGTCGTCGATAATAATGAAATAATAATATCTTATGCACCATTTCAGATTTTCAGTTTCATAGCGAAGGAGTTACCGAGAACGATAAAAGAGCTGAAAATCCGTACGCAACTCCCAAAAGAATTGAAGGAAAATCTGAATCTAAAATTTCCGATATACATAAGTTGAAAGGACCTAAACAGATCGACGAATATACCACTCACGTAAATATCACCAAAAACAATATATATATATATATATATATAATTTTACTCTTTTCTATAAATAACTCAACATCGTTTCCACTACAATAATCATATTCTTATTGAAAGTAACATCTTCTCTAGGCATTAAATTATATTTTACCACTTTACACTTAATGTCTAATTCGTAGACACATTATGTTAGTTATTATCTGCCCCGAGTTATAATAGTTTCCCCCCCCTCGCTTCATTCGTCCAGAAACTTTTGCTTGATATCCAAATCTGTCACATCCAGGTGCGCGTAACTAGCAGTGCACCGGTACCGCGACAGGACTCTAAAATACCAATCTACACGGGTATAAAATTCCACAGCACAGAGATGAATAGCGAAAGGAGCGAAAGAGTCCCGATTGAAACGACATCGACCTCACAGTGGGAGTATCATCGAGATATTCGACATAGCAGCAGGTACGGAGAAACTTAAGAAATTACTTATCGGAGGAGGGGAAAACTTGTAATTATCAATAGCAATAATGTGTGCGAGGTGGTAAACATTATCTAACTCAGCCATTCAGTTGCAAAAGCAATTGTCAAAATTAATGTCTACGAAGCTATAATTTACTCGTAAGAACATTGAATTTTTATTAGAAGAAAGGAAGAAAGTTAAGATAGTAGATTCATTTTATAATCGATCGTCATTTTATATAAGCTACATATTTGAAATTGCCTATAATTAAAGAAAAATATTGAAACCACTTTCGCGTAAGATTTCAAATTATTAACATTCGAAAATAATAATTTCATATAAGAATTGATGGCAAAGAGTATTGGCTAACCAACATATACACTTATATTTAAAAGTTTTTGTTTATTGTTCAAAAATCAAGGTATTATTATTATAATTTACTTAAATCTTATGCCTATTCTAAGGATATCTCCGTTGAAATTAATATCTTCATTTTTAACAATTCAAAGTAATTAAATAATGCATTTATTATTATAGTATTATTTAATATTATTTAATATAATAGTGGTATAAATCAGCAACAAATTTCTTTAAGAAATACATCGCCTGCATTGAACTGTGGTTATTCACATCAGAAATTAAATAGATCTTTAGACAACGTAGATTCTGAAATTCAGGTAAACAGTAGTGACAAATTAACATAAAAACAAAATTATTGCCAAAATCGTGAAATTACAATTAAATGTTGCAGGCAAAATTTAAAGGTGATGCTAAGAATGCACCTCTTCAGAATTTTAAATATAACAATCAGCGAGCATTCAGCTATGAAAAATTAAATAAAGGTTTTAATAAAATCATAAAAAATTCAAGAGATAGTATAAAAAATGTACCAAATAATCAATATTCATCCAATACCACAGAAGAGTAAGTACATTCAATAAATTTCAAAATATTCTAAATTTTTTCTTTATAAACAACAACAACAACAACAACAACAACAACAATTTAATGTCAGTGACATTATGATAATAGTTTCTACGATACAATATTCCAAGTATTTTAAAAATTATATTTAACATAAAAATGCTTTTTACTGAATAAATATTCCTCACTTACATTACTATATTCTTTAACATCTACTACAAAGATCATTTGACATTAATTTTGTCGCTATCATTTTAAATAGTATTCACGCTAAAATTTTATTTTAATTAAACATGCGTTAATGCATCGATATTTGACATTTAATTTTATAGATTATTTTAATATTCTCAAATAAACGGTAAAGTATATTATTATTCTTATTAAATCTAATGATTGAAAGTCAAATCAATCTTATGTTTTTAATAAATCATAAATTGTTATAAATTACAAGTCAAATTCTCAATTACAATTAATATAATTTATTATAATAAGACGAACGTTCTAATGCTGCCAATAGCGTTATGTGTCAAAAATTATTATGGAAAGCGCGGTTATGAGTAGATTGTTTTGCATAATTATAAGCTAATGAAAGACAGAAATTGATTTATTAATATTACTCGTATTGTAGGTACGAGTCAATATATCAAAGGCAGCATCGTTTGAAAGAAGAGAAAAATATGCGAATATACGAGCCGTTTCCAAATCCTTTATCCTTTGGCTACGAATACGGAGATTATATCGCATATAATAATAATAATAGTCCAGCTAAAAATGTAGGTTTCTTTTTAAAATTTTCCATTTTCGTAAATCTATTTATCAAGATAAGAAATAAATGTGAACTACTTTCAATTTTCAAATTTGCATGCAACAGAAAGAAAATAATAAGAATGTACAGATCGATAATCGAAGTTTACGAAGAAACCAAATGTTTTCCTCTCCTTTCGATAAACGTCCGTTGAAGCAACTCGAAATACGGTGAGTACATACAATTTACATTAAAATACATAAAAAATTTACTCTCAAATCTATAAGATCTTTTATAATTTACATATCTTCTCATCGACTCATAAACTATACAAACGAGGAACACAAATATAAATTATTTATATATATATATATATATTTAACTATTTTGGATATTGGTTAGTGGGTAATTAAATTTAATAATGCACTCTAAAAATCAATGGCATTCTAATATTTTTATATATTCTAATATATATTGCAAAATTAGAATACCATTTATTCTTAGTCAATAAAAATTATTTAATTACCTACATGTAAATAAAAAAAATAATATACAATTAAACTCAAAATTTAATTATTACAAAATTATTACAGTTCTCACGTTGATTGCTTTTTCTTATGTCATGTGCTTATAAACCTTTTATTTTTGTTATCTTCATCGTCTACAAAATTTATCATCTATAGACTAATAAAATTTATTAATTCATAGTGAAATATTAGCTTTAGAATTCTTATACGTTAATGAGTTGATTTAATACTCGGTCACTTAGTTTTATGTTCAATTTGTGCAGATATTAAATAATAGATAAAGTGAATTGTTTACTAATGTAGATGATGTGGAAATTATTTGTTCCGATCTTAATAGTTTCCACACATCATATCCTTTTCACAGCGTTTCACACCATTTCATTCGCTTCGTTAATCATCATTCAATGTATAATAATCCAATCGAATATAAATACTTAAACTTTAAACGTAGTGATTAACATATTTTCTGAAATTCATCGTTAAATAAATATCAAGTCAGTAAGCTTAATTGACTTTTTAATAATAAGCAATATTCGAGCATATTATTTTATTTTCATAAGACCGAACAACAAAAGTGTCAAATAGCTGAAAAGTTTATGTGTGCTTTAATTGAACTTTATATGAAATAACATAATAGAAATTAAATATGCAAACTAAATTTAGTGAGCAACGATAAGAGAACTACTTTTTAAAAGTAACAAAATTATTTTTCGTGTTTACCATAACAAAATAATAATGATAATAAAGACGATAATTGTTGCGGTAAAAGATTTGTGAACGATAACTTTTAAACGCATATTATAATATATTTTTATATTTTGCAAATTATGAAATAAATTTGTATAATAATAAAAAATAATGCCTACTGATCTTATATGCAATATAAACAAAAAAAATTCCCTTTAAAATCATGTTTATTAATATATGGAGCCACGAAACATGCTATATAAGACATAAATCATCTTAACATTTAAATTCATTATTCTATTTATTTTGAAAAATACACCCGAATGAATAACAATAAATTAAGAGATTAATATCTCAATCAGCTAGAGACTTTAGTGGTTATTCGAAATAATAAAAAGTTTTTCATTCCTTTCGTCAAAAGGAGCAACTTTCATATTCTCTGTACTATTTAAAAATTAATCTGGTTAACCGATAGTGCTCATTGCTACTTAAACTACGAGCACATAACGGGAATACGTAAAATTTGCGAATCATTAGTTATGGCGTCAGGTATATATGTATATATATATATATAAATATATATAAAAGCAATATTAACTGCAAGTCGGTCGTTGCACTTCTACTCGTCGATGGCTTTTTGAATTAGTAGAGGTGAATAAGCGTCGCGCTTGCATGCTTCAAGATCATCATTCGATAAGCTAAATCACGCAATGCGCCTTCAGACCTCCTAGACAAAACCATCTCCTCTCGCTCGAGCTCATATTTGCCTTTTGCCATTGTTTTTTCCGAAAAGGAAAATGTTGAATTAGCAGAGTGGCGACTTATCGTGAAACCCTAACTACTTTGGCTTTTTCTTCCGTCGCTTATTATATTCTCGCCGAGGCAACCCACTACTCGGACCTCTAATAAAAATGTGCCCAACCATAAAAAAATTGACTTATTAGAATTGCAAAAGGGAAAATGTAAGTTGCAGATAAACTGATATAGGCCTTCTCGTGTTATTAATCGTACATTGAAATTAAGTATTTGTGACCATGACTATTTTCATATAATCACATGTAGAAATGCCTATTTCATGATAGCCGGCTTTTTAAGAAGTCTAGACATCTTAAATCCAGTTGATTATGCACAAATAAATGAAAGGCAATATCCGCGTTAATGTTAAACCTTAATGCTTCAAGTAAATGAATATTGGCGTTAATAATTTATGATATTGTTAAATTTATAGCTGATTACAAAAGCGAAAGCTAAACCAAAGTTCAACATTTTTATAATTGACATTTTTCTACGTTCTTTTAGAATTATTGTAAAGTTTTTCTAAAGCATTTCAAATGAATACCTACAAATTCAGGACTAAGACAATTATTCAGCAATGCTGTCATGTAATAAAATACAAGAGGTAATATTGGTAAATTATAGCATTATATATTTGTATAAATTAATATTAAATCTGCAAAGATAATTTAATGGGTTAAACAAGTAGTAATTATTATAAATACAAATAACCACGAAATTTTTCTATCTACAAATATAATTTTTCGTTTAACTTTTATGAATATGAGCGATACAGTTCTACATCGATTCACACATATTTTATGTAAAAAAAACATAAGAGTTATATTTTGATAAATCAAAACTTATGTACTTCAGTACGAATAACAAACAAAAAGGAATTGCAATTAGCATTGATTTTTGTCTGTCTCGATGTCCGTCTCCTTTATAAATTACAAATGTTGCTTAATGTGTAATGTAAAATGTGAATGTGTATCAATGTAAATCGATAATACGAGTTAAATATTAAAGCATTGAGCTTTCAAATTTCTTATGGTTTTAATGGAATTATCTATATTATCAACAGTACGACAAAAGTAATTTTTACTTTTCCAATAGTAAATATAAACGGCATGTAAAAATCTATAGAAGTACAAAACTGTATTAACTAAATTGTATTAACTAAAATAGTTAACAAAATTTTTCACTGATTAAAAAATAAATACATCCGATTAAAGTTATTTTTATATTTTATATTGCTAATTTTATGCATAAATATTAAATAAATTTTAGTTCAAGGAGTTCTTTTACGAAATCTCTTTTACGATACTCGTGCGATAAAAATAATTATTTGTATATAATAGGTACACAATTTTCGTTATCAATAATTTATTTTCTACTTATCAATCTAACCTTGTATAATATAAAAAGAAAATATATAATATTCCAGTACATAAGATTCGTCATTATTTGAGAGAAAAAAAAAGAAAAAAGAAAAACATCGATAATAGTATGCTATATAGTATAATATGCTGAAGCATAGCAATTATATAATTTTATGTAAATATTAAGTAATTACGTACTATCCTATATATTTTCTTTTAATCGATAGTGTTTACAAATCTAAAACTTATTAAAATATTATTATTTATAAATAATTTAAAAGATTTATTTATAGTGTAATTCGCCTTGTAAGGTAATATTAATATTACCTATGTAAAGTGCAACGTTAGCTATTCCAATAATTAAAAATCAATGAGTATAATTAATGTCAATGTAACAAAAGAAAAAAAATCCTTTAATACTAATGTCAGCTAATTTTAAGTTAGATCTTTCATCCTCGCCATTGTAATATTGTTTTTAATTTCATGCTCATATAGGATAAAATGCTTACTTGTAATTTTATAAATAATATCAGCAAACACGAGATAAGTATTACGTCAAATTGCTCTTTATTAAAAAAAAAAAGGCAAGTTCTACGTAAACACAGGAGCAACTTCAAGATTAATTAAATTGCTTATACATAGGGTGACGTTATTTATTATATTAAATAAAAATATAAAAACGATTTTTCCAGCCCGTCGTGCAGAGGAACACCTTATCAAATTTAATATATTATTTTATTATATCATTATAATGGAAAAACTACATTACAATTCAATTCCTTTACAATGCTTCATTAATTTTACCTAATTGACTTAACGTTGATTTGCAACTCGTACACATTACCACGTCCCTCGGTCCAACTACCATTATATACAAATGAATTTTAATACGAAACGAATGGAAACAAGTCCACCTGTTATGAATATTAATACATTTCATATTTTTACTTTCCAATTATGCGCTAATTAAAGCATTGCCTACTTTTCAGTCCACTTTTCGCAAATATTTGCATCTCACTATTTAAGAAAAATTAACAAATAGTCCAAGACCTAGTTTTGACATAACCCTACCTCCAGGCATTTCAAATCCTCGGTGCATCGTCCATGATGCTCGCATTTCTAAAGAAATGCCGAGAACAATTAAAAATGCACGGTAATCTTATAGCTTTCCAGCATAATCATGACTTGCCGCAAACTGTCATCGTTTCACCAATGCAAAATAAAAAGAAGAAAGAGCCTCCAAGGCTTCTTTTATTCGTAGCCGCTCGATGCCACTAGACGAGGACAGCGAAGCAACCGATCATTTATCAGCTCCTTGGCACTTTACGCGCAGCAGCTCGATCGTTTGCCTCACAGCCCGCAACCTAATTTTC
>JAPYYT010002889.1:0-15210 GCA_030522565.1 Ceratosolen corneri | reverse complement strand
CCATTTAACTTTCAATAAATATCAGTCCACAGTGTTAAATTCGACCCCCCGCGTCTGTGTTTTCTTTCTACCCTGCCATCTCTCCTCTACCACGATCGGGCTCTCCCCCCTCCATTTTGGGGAGAGCTCACATCGAGATTGTCGCTCGAACAAAAGTCAAGTATCAAAAAATGCTAGAATGATAAAAAAATAAATAGAAGTAATACCCCCAGCTACTTATGGAAGAAATGGTATCTACAGAATTATCCAATGTTTACAAACAAGAAAATAAAGTCACTGAAGATCGTGATCGGCACCATAATAAAAACTGTCTTTTCTTTTCTCATTGTTTTCATTGGTTGCTGTAAATGGCGGTAGCAATAATGTTAAAGAATTCGATATCCGTGAACGTACGAATAATGCTTCTTTTGGTATTTGTAAAAGTTTATCCTTGTTAATAAACGGAATACATAGCAGTTATATATTCATGCTGATAGCGCTTGCTTGAAACTATTAATGAACTGTTAACTAATTATCAATTATTACAGTTCTTGATATATATTAATGCACACTTTTTCCATTTTGTAATATGCTTGTGATTGATATCCGCATCTAACGCGGCGAATATGTTAGCTATATTATTAAAATGTAATTTAAATGCATGCATTTCAAGGACAGTAGAAATACATATGTCTATTGTAAAGAACTTGCGTGTATTTTACTATTGTAAAGAACTTGCGTGTATTTTACTATTCTAAAAATAAGTTAGAAATAATAATGGTAAGTGATATAGTTTAATACGAAATCTGATAAAAAATATTTGTATACCAATCTAATTCCAATATGCCGCACTATATTATATGATAAAGTACTATTAATATTCCTGCTCACCTACTGATGTGGAATTCAATTTTTTTTAGAAATGATCATAAAAATCGAACTTTATTAGACGACATTAATTTTGTTAAAATCTAATAATTTTCTGAAGTCTTTTATCAATTTTTTAATTTTTAGATAGAGCTGCATGCAATGCGCTTCTATTTACTCTATTTTTGTTTTCGCTTGTATTCTTAAACTTCCATTTTTCTAGATTAGAAGATGTAAGGCCTTCTCATGATACTTTTCATTCCGAAGCTTATGTATCTAAATATGTATAAAGTCCAAGGTACTGGATTATTAACTGTTTGAGAATAAGAGTTGTAAATTACTAGGCATTGATTGACTTTGGAACACACAATATAGATATTGTAAGATTACCAAATAACTTCAGATCAGTAAAATTTATATGAAAAAATTTTCAGCATTAATTATACTGCCTACAATAACTGTGGATATTATAAAGCAAGAATTATGGATCTATGTCTCATTTAAAAGGCTGCATAATAATTTACACTATGAGTGTGGTAAAATATACCTCATTTCATTATTTTTTAAATCATTTATATTATTATTGATTACAAAATTTTTTAAAAGTAAAATAGTATTTCACAGTCATTTATTAAAGATTAACTATAATCTGAGGAATACATGAAACAACAAAATCATTATATGACAAATTGATATTAAAATAACGAGAAATTTTATTATTATGGTAAAAATAAAAGTCCTACGAGTACTACATTCAGGCGCATTATTATTGTCACCTAAAAATTGTAAACCATAATGCAAAAACAGAATCCTCAAATGAGATAATGTTCGAGCTGAGATATACAACTATACTCCGATCAAAACGTGCTCGAAATTAATTAATGAAACAACTTGCCTCCGGTGAGTTTCTTTTTTTTTTTCATTGGCCAATACAAACACGGACTATATAACTCGACAATACCAACTCCCTTAATGTCCTCCAGACTTATGAATAAAATATTCGAATAAAATATATACTATATAATAAATAATAAATAACATGCAAATAAGTTTTATTACACAAAGCAATAAATAATGCTTAATTTTTATTATTAATCAATACAACAAATTAGATGGATGGAAATTGCAAATTACAACTATGTATTTGTAACAATTATTTACCGGCAATTTCAATTATTATATTTTTATAATTATAATTTAGACTTTATTTATAGTTAACAGATTATTAAAAATGCTCATCTATGACATTTTCTTTAAAATATTCCTAATGCTTCAAAATTAATTTTTATGATTTAAGTTTCGTTTGCTCTTTTGAGAAAGAGATGCAAAACTAAAGTATAAATTTATATGCCTTTGTATATACCACTTGAGATAAACAGTA
Source organism: Ceratosolen corneri (assembly GCA_030522565.1). Classification (NCBI taxonomy): domain Eukaryota; kingdom Metazoa; phylum Arthropoda; class Insecta; order Hymenoptera; family Agaonidae; genus Ceratosolen; species Ceratosolen corneri. The sequence continues at coordinate 12,983 of JAPYYT010002889.1, read as the reverse complement.
ATCGCATTAATACCCTTACTCATTAATGTTGATTAAAAAATCAAGCTCTTACTTGATTTCGTTTATTTCACTCTTTTACTTGAAAATGCAATTGCTCTATCTTGGTTGTATAATCGCGTACGTACGTAATGCAAGTTAAAATTGCTTTATTTTCTAATATTTTTCCCCATTCTTTGTAAACCCAGATTCTTAATATTATTGGTGTATGTAGTACAAAATTTCAAGCATAACCATTTTCGATCATGAACTGAATTCTCTGTGTGTAAAAATTTCAGTCTTTTTTATACTATTTCATATATAATATTCATGTACCTGTATACCCTTTATATTAGTAATTTTTATTTTGTTACACTTCGTTTTGTTTTATTTTTTGCCTTCAATTATTAAAACATTATATTGCTAACAAATTTACATAGTCATAAATTAATATGATTTTATTATAAATGCATGAAATAATTATGTAAGAAAAATATCATTTTTAATATTTCAATTGAGAATTATTATTTCATTATAATATATCTTTATTGCATTTTTTTAAATCTCAATACTTTATGAATTTAATGAATGATTAAATCATAACTTCTATAACAGAAGTTTAATTTTAAATATACATATCAAAGTATATTTGTATTTAAATATTTATTTATTTGAAAATATTTTCAACTCTTATTTAATTTCATCTTGTATAAAACTGTTAATAATACATCGTTCTTATTCAAATACTTTTAGAAAAATATTTTCTTTTTTTTTTAACTTTAAATATATATATTTAAAAATAATTATCTCCATGTTTCTAAATTGGTAAGCAATATCTTTAATGAATACTTTTTTCTGCCACTATATTGAAAATTTTCGATTTGTAAGACAAATTATTTCGAACATTTCAGATTTTATTGCTAAACATACATCAATACGACAATATCATATTTTATTCACAATGTATGCATACACTATATCTTTTTTCTTGTTATTACATATACGCAAATAATTTCATTTAGGCACTAACAATGCATACAGCAAGTATAAATTAGGAAACTGCCATTATTACAAATCTATTGAACTGGCTTTCAACATATTCTAAAAAGTTCTCAACCAAGTTTCATTATTTACAATTATTTCTTACATAAAATTAAATAGTTTTTCAACATATTTATCTAAATCGAAAAATTTATCTTTCGAAAAAAATCTTTAATTTAAATCTTGGAACTAATAAATGTATTCATTTACTGAATGACAAATATATACAGATTTAGACATTCATATATAATTAGAAACTTTTCTATCAATTGATGTTAAGCCAAAGATAAGATAATTTTAAATTTTGTTGTAATATGCAGTAATATCTGGAATGATGACAACGATCAATATATTAATGTATTATTAATATTTTTTTTTATTTTTATTATTATTATTATTATTATTATTATTATTATTATTATTATTATTATTATTATTATTATTATTATACCAATGTATTACTACAAAAATAAAGAATTTTAATTTTATTGTACATTCTTTGACTGTAATATATTTTCTGTAGATATGGATGATAAATCAATAATGGATTTTATAAATCATCCATAGCATTAACATTGCATATTATTGTATACGTATAATAATGAACTTTCCATAATGCGCTTATACGGAGAGAAAATTTAATTTTAATTTAAACGTAAGATTATTAATCATTAATATAAGAATAAGTTAAACTTTTTTTTAATGCAATTAAAGTTGAGTCTAATATATATCAGTATACATTAATATATAAATTAACATACATTTGTTTACTAGTAGATAGTTTATATTTAGACTTTCGACTAAATAAGTTGATTTAAAAGACAAGCAACTTCCTTTTGTATAAGCACAGATTTCCATTTGGCCGAGTTTTCGTATCAATTTTTATTTCGCAGTCTATTAATATAAAAATTATACGAATAATCAATTGCCAATAAGTATTATTATTCACTGCTGTTATTCTCAGCTGGCATTCTGTAAAATGATAGACGGAGGAAGCTTATAACGTCTCATCTGGCCTAATAAGAGGCAAGAAGTCTTTGACCAACGGTTCGCCATTCCAACCACCATGTCATTGTTACTTCTTGTTGCCTATCTGTGCATTTGTACGCAGAAAGTGTTCTAGTTATTTTCTAAACTGAGGTTGCTTTTTCAATTTATTTGTAGTTACGAAAGCTTACTTTATAAAGAATGAGTACATAATTGATGTTTTCGTGAATGTAATTAAACATTTCTGAATTTTTACTGAATGTATCTACTAAAATTTTCAAAGCAAGCATTTATTTGACTGTTTTTAAAAAGTTTCAACATTGCAGATAGTCTTAATCTCACCATGCTATATATATTCTGCTATAGACCTTAAATTTTATCTCACCATGCTATAGACATTAAATTTTAATGTAATATTTAACGTCGAGCCTGAATCAAAATAAATTAAAAACCTTATGGACATTGATCAACTGATAAATTAAAAAATATAAACCGAGTTGTTTGAATTAGTTATATTATATAACAAAATATTAATATAAATAATATTTTCAGTCATTTAATATTTTTATTAATAAAAAGAAATTGTTAATTATATAAACAGAGACATCTAATTCATTTAATTTTTTTTTAATTAAATATTTCTTTGCTAATGGTAATACGTAATAAATTAACAATATATATATATATATTTACATTAATAATTTAGCGTAATGGAATACGCTAAATACGTATACAATTATATAAAATGATATTAAATTATTACATTAATGTACTGTTTTGTTCCAAATATAATATAAAAAAAATTATTTAAATATTCTAAAATAAAATAATAATTTGCTTAAAATAATTTTGTAAAATAAATGTTGATTTAAATTATTTATATAAATGATAACGTAAACTTGTCCAATTCAACAAGACGTAATTTTTATTTTAAATAAACGTTAAACAAAACGAACAACAGTAATTTTGATTAAAATGAATTAAGACTAAAATTTTGGAAAAATATGAATTTAAGTTTATTAACTTGAAGAAAGAAAATTTGTCATTAATATGTAAACGTTAAACACTACATACACAGATATTTTCATATAATTATATAGTTATCGTATAACTGTCGCATACTTTATACTTTTTAATAAACAATTTTACTGTTGCTTTTAAGTATCTTTTCGGTATAAAACAGCAAACTTTTGAAAAAAGCTGTCAATGTATTATGTAATATAATTATATTTATTTGACTGAAATTTGACAATTAAAAAGTAATTTATTAATTTTTAATAAAAATAATATTTTAATAGTTAATTTTTTTTACTAAAAAAAATTTATGAAATAATGAATAAGAAATAAAATAAAATAAAATAATAATAAAAAATAATCAAATAAAATAATAATTATATATGCAATCATTACACTTAAAATAATTTTCAATTAATAATATATTGAAATTTAGCGTTTATTAATAATTGTGTTCAGAATAAATTTTTGATATATGGAATCCAAAGTAAATGAGATATCAGAACATTTGTGTATTAGAATTAATATCAAATCATAAAACATTGTAATTAAACGATGTTTTAACGTTTATTACATTTCATTTTATACGTTATATTTTGCTTATCATACAAAAAATTAAATTAAATACAATATTATATATTTTTAACTTTATTTCTATAATTTGAATAATCGTTCATCCCTGATAAAAAGTTAATAAATTTGTTGAATTAATAAATAATCTTTAGATTATCAACAATTTCAATATTTTTTTTATAATGCTTTAAAACGTAATGGTTCATTTTTCATTGAGTAACTGAAACTGGACCACCAAATTCTATCGTTTGTTTGCATGCATTTAAGCTAAAAGTCTATAATTTCGGATTACCTAATTTTTGAATTATCAAAATGTTTTATGTATTTCGTATTGGGTCCTCAATATTTTCTATTAGTAAATTTGTCCTATTTTCCGAATTAGAAAGTCAATTATTCTTGGAATATATATTTAAAATTTTTCAAAATTCTTTAGCCTTCTATCTATTAAATAATAAGTTTAAAAAATTGCCAAACAAATGCAAATAATCAATCAAGTAATTAGTTAACTAAATTGGATGATTTATATGAATGTTAAGCTGATACAATTTTGAAATATAAATTTGAAACATATTAGTTTTACTTGCATATCAATATTCGATTAAAAAACAAGTTATCAGAGCTCAAAAATGACAATGCTAAATAATTGAAATAACCTTTTGAGTATCAAAGCAGCTTTGATTTTGAAACATTAATGAAATTTTGAAAACAAATTTTGAAACCGTAGAAATGTTTATTTACGAAACTTGCGCTAAAGAAACAAACGTAATGCATGACATAAAGCAAATTTACGAGACTGAGTAGTTATAAAATTTATCACGGGTAACAAATTTCAAGAATTCGTTTATTTTAACCGGTCTGCAAGTATACAAAAGAGTACAAGGCCTATTTCGTCCTATCAGTACTTAAGCGAATAAGACAAAAAAGCGCTAGCGATATAAAGTGAAAAATAAATGCATTAATTACATGTTTAAAGGAAAAATAATAGCGCCCGTCCTTTCGGCTGATACATTTGTCTACATTACAACTATAAAGAGCACAAGATAGTCGGTGTCAGAGGGATAAAGGGACCTCCGTTTTATTCGTGTGGCGGTCTATATGGTCCGGTTGCCTGCCTTGACGCCTCGAGGTTTTATTTTCACCTATTATAATATGGGTCGTCCAAATGCGAGCTTCACTATCCTGATAGCGATTTCGTACACCCCGTGGGCATCGGCGAACTCGATGAAAGTAAGTCCTAGAGAGCCTGTTCTTCTAGAATGGATTGCTCTATTATTTTTTATTTATCTTCTTAGCTTCATGTAATTTATCACACAAATAACTTCCAGACCTGCATATTTCCTTAATTTATTTTTACTTCCTTTACTTTGTTTATTACTGTTTCTCTTTGTTTTACTCTAAACTTTTCAAATCTCCAAAGGCATTGTTACTCTGGTTTTCAACGTTTGCTATTAGAATTATTTAATTATTGAAACACATTTTTTTTGTCTAACTCCTGTTCGAATCAGTAAAATAAATTATAGCACAGAAATGGTTAAACCCCTTATTGGATCAAAATTTTCTAATAAATATAGAAAAAAGAGCGAGAGTGCGAGCCAGTTCGATCAAAATATCTCGAGAGAGAGAAAACAAGAGAAAAATGACGACGGCAACAAGGCCGAGTTTGGTGCGCCGCATCGGCAGCCACAGCAACGCAGTGTTGCCGTCTATACCAGGGCTCACTCGATTTATCAAGGGATACCTCATGTTCGCTCTCATTAGCTAGTTCTCTCCTAATTATGAACGAGCGTCACTGATAACGCGTTCAAGAGTCAGTGATATTTCTACTTCTCCAATGCATCTGGAAAACATTGCAAGTTTTCTTTTCGCAAATCTCATTTATCAACGACTATTAATGGAAAAGATACGATACGTCGACCATCTATTAATATGTCATCAATTAATAAATGAACAAAAATGATAATAAAATCCGTAAATCAGATTCACACGATTGAACAACTTTTTTAAAAAATGTGAAAATGAATTGTAAACAGACGGTCCAAGGTGTATATCTATATTTGTTAAATACATCTTCTCGACATTTAGATGTGACAACTGAATTATCATAATATATACTAATAATCCTCCTAATATAAATAACTGGCTGCAGATATAACTACTGCTACATTTGAACTAATGATACATTTATATTAAGTTTCTTTTTCATTGTACAATTGAAAAATATACCACCGACCAATTAATTAGATAATATTTTTTGTATGTAAATTCTAAAACTATATTTTACGTACAAAGTAAATGACAATAGCTGTTACTTTGTTAACACGCTTTAAATAACTAAAAAAAACACGTTTTAAATAACTAACGTAAGAATTGAAATCGAGTTGACATGTTGCTTATACTATTATCTTGACTTTTTTTATATATTTACATCCTCTAGGAATATTAGAAATCGAGTTTCCATCAGGATACCAATTTATGGATATATTTCTTTTGTCAAATTTAATATTATAAATTTTTTTAGAAACTCAAATAGAGCCTAATAAATTTATTAGCGCCGAAATATGGGGATGTTGGACTTTAATAAGATGAATTTAATAAACGCTTTAAAGTTTTTTCAATTTTACTACCTAATATATTTTAACTTGGAATATTTAAGGGAGTGGATACTTGGGTTTTTTAACATATTTTTAACATATTACTTTTTACATTATTTGATTATTAATTATTTTAATCATTGGTGTTATTATCAATAATGTTTACATATGTAAATTATGTGAATTACATTCCAAGTTTTTGAAATAAACAATCTATAGATAAATAATTTAAATTATACTTCCTAACAATAGTGTACTTTCACTCTTTGACATAATTCCCAGCAATGCTAAGTTTCTATTAAAATTTTGATATTGCAAATACTTATGGAACAACAGTCAAATATTTTAAGTAAATCTAATCAATAATTTTCTTTAAATATTAAATTATTATAATATATTGTTAAAATATACCATTTTACAAATTATGTAATTATACTAGGCATCTAAATAATTTACATTTTCTATAATAGATACTAACAAAGAATTTAATTATAATTTATATACGTTTAAAGTTATATACGTTAAGCATAAAAATTTAAAGATATATAAAACTTAAATATTATCCATAAATTTTTTATATGAAAACATACATTGATATATTTTAAGTCTTTTATTATTAATGAATTTAAATAAATAAGCATAATTTAAAAATTATAACAAATAGCAAATACATTTTTAAAAACCGACCATTCCGATATTCTTGGCAACAAAATACGCTGTAGACTGTTCTGTGTAATTGTTAAGATTAATTAATTGTTATAATTACAGAGAATATTACTGAACAATACAGCTTAAAACCGAACTTTATTATATTTAACTTTAATTTTTTGATGGCTAGTTTCTTTGCATTAATGATTTTATCAATTCCAAGATTTTGGAATTGTAACATAATTAAAAAAAAGTAGCTACATTCACATACATACATGGTAGGTAAAATCAAGAAAATGAATATCATTAACTAATTATAATGAAGATAGGAGGCAAATAAAATGCGAAAAAAGCATCAAGAAACAAGAGACTCGGACACAGCTCTTTCTCTCTCTACTTACTAATACATATGCAAAAGAAATGACTAAACTCGATGGAAGTAGCAGACTGTTGCTTAGTTTTGTCATGCATGCACATATACCAAGTCTGTTTAACATAAAATGCGTAAAACTGCGAGGTACAAGGAGGAATTCAACAGAATCCTACTACCTCAATTGTCTTTTAAGAAATAAAAACGAAATATTTAAAATGTATCGTCAGAATATTAACTTACTATTAAAAGATATACTAGTAATTTGATTTGAAAAAAACTGTACATTTTTCATACACTAGTAACTACTTTCCTCTATTTTTTGCAAGTGGGCCATTGAATTGCACTTTACTTTAATAATTAGTCTGTATTATATATCGGCAGATATTTCTTTCGACATACATTATTAATGTATTTACAATTTCTTTTTGAAACCTTTGCACAGTAACACTTTTTTAAGGATAGCAAAATAAGTTAGGTTTATTACATTTAAAATTTTTAATTTTTTTCCAATAAATTTGTTAAAATGAATTTGTTAGTAAATAAAAGTACCAAATATATATAATTAAGCGTTAGGTAGAACAAATGATCACAATTATTAATAAAAGAATTTCGTAAAATTTGTACATCATTAAATTTAAGTTTATATTAACTATTATACCTGCTTAAATTAATATACATTTTATGAACATTTTATTTTATTTTATTGTCCAATGTTGATTAGTTTTATATGTTGTTGATTTGTTTAAGAGTAAATAAATATATATTAATATACAAAATCAACCATAAAACACTATCACACGTCGTTTTCACCATGCTTCGATAAAAATAATATATAAATATTTTATCACATATCCTTATCTCTCTTGCACCCTAGTATGCTATCTATTTGGAGCAATCAACATAAGACATGCTCGATTTATTTATCTATATTTATTTTCATTTCTTTTTCCGGTTGTCAAACGAAAAGGTCGTACAAGCATCCAATTAATTTCAAATACGATGATTAACTTAGTATATAGAATATGAAAAGGATTGATAATAGCTTTTGTAAACCTCGATATCAATGTAAAGCAAGAAAAAGGAGTTGAATGTTTGTTCTGTACTGCAGGTAATGCATAAAGCGTCTTGTATTGATTCATCCTATAAATGTAAATAAATTCTCGTAAAGTACGTGTAAATGCTTAAATATTTACGAATTATTTCATAGCCTTAACAATTATTATTGCTCTTCTGTATATTTCCCCCTTTCATTCATAGTTATAGCCATATCATCTTGAAAATAACAGGGCTGACGCACAGATCTTTCATCTCAAATGGATTTTAGCTTTTACACTGTATTAACAACAAAATAAGGTCTTATATACGAAATAAATAATTTTGGCATATGAAAAAGTAATGAAAGAAAGGCAAAGGCAAAGAAATGGAGCAAGACTAGACGTGTTTTTAATGGTTAACGGGCCGCACAACACGCAAAGAAATTTAGTGTGAAGAAAGGTAAGAAAAATTTATAGAAAGAGCATCTGGATCTAATATATTTCTTGAACTCGAAGCTCTTTTTAGGTAATATAATTTTTGCAACTTTACGACTGCAATTTCATAAGTATTTGTTTTATTATTATTTGCGAGTTAATTTCTAATTAGTACAAAGTATCAGTACTCTAAGAGTACAAAGCTTAATAATGAGTAATCCTTATTTTGAAAATCCAGAGTATTATTGTTAAGATGCCTTTTGAAATAAATGAGTTTTCCTTTTTTAATAGTTTTTTTCCTACTAATATTATCACATATTTTGATTCATTTAGGCAAAATTTTCTTTTATAAAAAAAAAATTTCATTTTTCAATTAATGTATAAGTTGAAAAATACAAATTAAAAAACCTAAATATATTAAGCTTCTACTGTATTAAGTCAAATTAATACAAATAATTTATTATTTATTATTTATTCTTAATATAACTATACAATCAGAAGATCTAGAAATATAATTTAATTTATACTTAGATGATTAATCTTAGTTTATTAATACATTTTCAAAAATATATTACGTAATCATGTTCATAATAATTATGGCACACTAAGTAATATACAACTTAAGTTGATTTTACTGAAAAAATAATTTGGAAAAACTATATGAAATTTATTTTAATAATTTTATACACATATGCAATACATGCATTCTTTATTATATTTCTAAATATTTCTAAAAATATGAAATGCCATCATTCTTTAATTTATTATGTTTTAAGTATTTTTCCATATATTTTAAACGTAAACTTTATAAAATAAATGAATGAATCATATATGAGTAAAAAATGAAGCTTCCAATAAAATTCTTTAATTTATACAAGATTCTAAAAAAACTGCATAGGCAATAATATTATACAATAACTTCAAAAAATATGAAATAGGAATTAGACGCATACGCACGAAGAGTAAACTATATTAATTATTCTGCTTCGAATCAAGATTACCTCTTTTATTGAGAATTATATTTGCATTTCTTATACGTTTTAAAAGGGTCGAAATTTCTTTAAAATTTATTTGTATATAATAGAATACTGTAATTACGTATATGAATTACAAAGTAATGATATTAAAACAAATACTAAAATTAGGTAATACTAATTTATATTCAACATTATACGATTTTTTTTACAAGATTTATACATTGACACGATAAAAACTATATTTGAGTTACGTTATGTATAATAAGTCAATAATTATAATAAATATTTCAAAGCTTATACATTTGAATTTTGGAATCTACTATTTGATTGCGGTGAAGCTTTATCATATACAATATATAATGAAACTTAGGCAACTGTACGCTAGCAAGTGCCTCATCATCTTTTCGATGAAGATTCTTTCTTCCTGGAGCATGTCGTTACCTATACCACGAAAAAGGCTCTTTATTTTTCTCACTGGCCAACAAGAACACGAACTAAATCCAAACAGGTTTGGCGATTGCTCCCTGATCTCTGTCTTTCTCACTCTGAACAGCAACTGTCCAATATCAGGATTCAGAGAAACTAGAAAAAGAGGCTGGGCGGGCACCCACGTCTCTTGACACTCGTCTGGAAGATTCTCCGAAATGGTCTGAGTGAAGCGAGAGAAGGGAAAGTTGATTAAAAGACTTAGGGCATATCATGGCATAAGTTAGATGATAGGCTTTAAAAACATATGATATTGTTTAAGGATAAAGTATGGAGAATAAAGAATAAAAAAAACATCTTTTTCCGCCCGTTGCTTGACAACCGACATATTGTTCTTTTTGCCTTCTTCCGTAAGGATTATTAATTTTCATCTTTATATACCACGTCATGTGCTGATTTATGATTTCTTGCTTATTCGTATTTTTTTCATTCTTGTTCAAATAATTACCTCAAAATGCTGCCGCTAGATCTGTCTCGTAAAGTTTCATTGCGCCCCTAAAATTACTCCAATGAGATGCGTTTAATTATTTTGCATTTACATTATACTTTCTTGGGAAACGATACATTTGTCACTATTTTCAGATGAAATATTCAGGGAGCTGTTCTTTAATCTTAATAAATGTTCATAACGATTTTAGAATTATTCATTTGATGATATGTACTATTTTAATTTTTAATTTTTAAACTGATTTCGAAGGATATAATATCAAAAATTATTCATTTTTTCTATTAGATATTTTTTATAATTAAAGAAAAATAAACTTAAACGTATTTAAAACTAATATTGTCTTAATATTCTTCGATGTATGATTATAACGTAATAACTAATTGTAATTATTTCCGTAATAATTGTGTTAGTTATCTTAGTTCAAATTGTGGATATTTTTGCATCATATTTTACTACATATTTATCCGCAGTAGTTGCGTAATGCTTTTGCGTCGCGATATTAAGTAATTCAAATGCGTTATGAATTCTTCTGTAAAAAATAAAAACATCTAGGTTTAAATAACGCAAGGCTAAAAATTCCAAGACTTAAACGTGCAAGAATTTCATAAATAATATGTCTGTGATGGCTAAGTGCATATTGTAAATGTGAATAGCTCTATAACGTTTTTAAAATATTTTTATTATTTGTGCATTCAAAGTAGATAGGAAAGAATTAAAATTTTAACGAAACACGTATAATACGTTAAACAATGATTATCTGTATCCATAATGTCAACGTCCCCGCATCAAAGAGTTTAGCACAATCGGTTTTCAAGCAAACGTATACACAAATCAATAGCAACCCTTTGTCGTGTCAATAGTTTGATTATTTACTATATAATAAAAAACATAAAAAAATACAAATGCATGAAAACGTAATTCAATAAACCTTGCACTACCATCATTTGTTGAATAAAATATTTGTTAAAAACTATTTTGAAAATATTAGATTATATATATCCTTATAAAAATTACGATTGAAATTGACATTATTACTTTATTGATGACAAGATTATACAAGACTAGACTGAAAAAACTATTGAAAATTTCGTAAAATTGAGATGATTTATTATCGCAACATCGAGATCATCATTGTTTTCAACAATACATTAGAAAATAAAAATTCTATCACTAACAAAAAAGTAATTTGCTTTTATTTACTTTTATATAATCTCAATGTAACCATATGTCGATATAATGTACTAAACAAGTTTTACAAAATTATACTACTTTTACATATGTTCTTGTAGGTTTATTTCTGGCACGTAATAATCAAAATTAATAATTAATATATCTCAAAAGAATTATTTTGAAACTACCTATGGTGACTTCACAAATAATTACAATTTTTTATATTCAACTCTGTACAAATAAAAAACTTCAGTCTGAATCCGATAATTTTGGAAGAATCTAGAATGTTTATATTTGTAGGTCTTTCTTAAAAAATTTGAAATAAAATGGAACGTATGTTGGTTCTTGATAGAGAAATAAATTAGCAATGAATCATTTATCGATAATTTTGACCTTTTGATTATAAATATTTACAATAAAATATACCAATGATAGATTAGAATTGTCAACATTTTTTATAATCAAATAACCTGGTTTTCCCATTGACATCAAATTGAAACTTTATATCGTTTATAGTAAATATTAGGGCTGCTGCATATCTTTTACAGACATTACCACGTATGATTATAAACTGCACCGGGAGATGAATTAATAATAGACGATAGAAAATACTCTATCATAATAAAATATTAATACGATCAATATTAATATAACAATATTAGCACGTCTTTTTGGCACAAGAATGTAATCACATTTTATGTAACCTTGTAAATCTTATAAATGTATCAGCAATGTCTCAAGGAAACCGCCTGAAACCCGGTTACTATGTTTGCTATATTAGCCTTGATCAGAGCGGGATACATAAAAAACGATGCTGCTACGAATGGAGCTTTGAAGCAATACAATAGGTTAAGGGGGACTAAACGCGAAATCGCCATAGCTCGCTTGGTCTTTCATCTTCGCCTGATAAGAGACGTGATTCGTGAGCTCGGGTCGATGGTCAATCAAGGTCCCTTAGACCTCCACGCAGCAAAGGCGGTGACATACTTCTCAGACGGTGCATACTCACGGCATCTTGTAACAGGACAGGAACGCTCTTTCGTATTTTCCCTAAGAGAGGAGCAGCGTCGACGAGCCCTGTGCGCAGGGTCTCCCTCCCACCGCCTCCTCGTCGGTTTCAGGCAGTCGCCGTCGCCACCACTGCCATTACCGTTGCTGTCGCCGTTGTCGTCACCTGAACTTGCCTCATCGCGCACCCCGATGGCACTTAGCAAGGGAAGTGCCCCCCCC
>JAPYYT010002888.1:0-15218 GCA_030522565.1 Ceratosolen corneri | reverse complement strand
TAATTTACTGTGTAACCAAGTGCGACTTCTGCAAGCTATTTTTTGTTCAATAAATTCAAGTGTTAACCGCCTATTTTGTCTGCGATTCTTTTTACCCTGTTATTTCGACCCTTCCACTATCTGTTTCTCCCTCACACATTCGTGGGGAGGATTCACACACTCGGGTCCGCGCCCATTCCTTTTTTATTCGAGCCGGACGCCGAACACATAACATATGTGCGACAATGAAATGTAAATTCTGTTGGATTAAATATAATTATAAATAATAATTCTCAATCATATTTTCTAATGCATATTTTTATAATTTTACAGTTTTTACTTTAACACTTTTGTAATTATGATAAGAAATATAAAAATCTTTTAAGAATGCTATATTCGTTTATGCTTAAAAACATTGCTCAAATTTGAAACAGTTATACGATTTACATTTAGGACAATTATATAAAATACTGATGTCCGACCTATATAATACAAAATTAATATACGTGTTTTATTAACATGTATATGTTGTTATGAACATGTAAATAAAATATGAACAAATTAATCTAAGCTAATCAAACTCGATTTTATTAAATATAATATAATTAAATACAAAACATTGTATATATATATATATATATATATATTTAATACGATCATTTTATTGAAATATATATTACGTGTGTAATTAAAGAAGAAAAAAATTTAGAGTTTATAATATAAATGTATATATTTAAAAAAATGTCTTAAAAATAAGATACCTCAGAGTTTTAATTCAAATTCGAACGCTGTTGCTGAAATAGGTACATATTTATATTGAATTATAAAATATTAAGCATATTAATGTAATTAATAATTATTGGACCAATATTATTTTATTTTACGTAATATTTACATTGAATTACATTTATAAGAATTAAATTTAAAAATAATCTCAGATTTATCGAACATACATTCAAAAAAATCTTTAAATGTTTTTGTCTGTATTTTGAAGTAACCGAGGAAGGTTCATGCATATTTAAATAGATGTAAAAATAATGAAAATTGAAATCATTAGAATTGAATTGCTATCAACTTGAGTGCTTTGAAATTTGGTCTTATAAAAATAAATAATAAAAAAATATGAGACGTGTGAACAGCTTATCTCAATTTATTCATTTATATCAAATGCATAATTAGTCTTCCAATCGTTACTCGTATTTTATTTCTGCGTGAGCCAATTTTACATTATAAAAGCACGTATAAGGATTGACATAAGAAATAGAAAGGCTCGGATAACATAAAATTGCCAAAGAACTAAAGCCATAAAAGAAGCGCTCAATCTAGCGTAGGTCTTTGAAAAAGAAGGAAGCTGAGTGTGTAACATTCGGAGGAATACTCATGCACGAAAGGATATTTCCGTGTATTGAGTGATACAGTTTTCGAAGGTAAGCAGCATAGAAATGCCTCTCTCTCTCTCTCTCTCTCTCTCTCTCTCTCTCTCTCTCCTTTAACTATATAGATATAAAAGGTCAACAGGCCACTTAGTTAAACTCACCTCCGAAGATGTCAAGTAGCAGAGCCTCGAGTCTGTGCTCTCAAGGGAGGCTTGTTGCACAATTCCATATCTGCTCTCACGGTCCGACATGTAATCCGACCTCACACTATCCTGTCTGTCGAAGATGCCTCTGTTAAAATAAAGAATGGTGGAGAAAAAAGAAAAATGTGTTAGAAGTTCGGTAAAGTTGCTTAGACTTATGCATGATGACAGGATCGTAAGCGCATTGAAAATATTAATTATGAATATTATTTACTAGGCTACTCTATCTGGATGATTTTTTCATATATATATTTTATTTTGATAAAAAAAATTATATTTACGGAAAATGTAATACATTCTAAATGCTTAATCTTGGTCTATCATCTCTCAGACATTTATTGAAAGATGCTTGGAAGCTTAAAAAATCCCAAATGCTATTACTGATTATATCTAAAATCACATAATTTGTAAAACGTTGTAATTAAAAATTTTTGTGATTTTTTATTGAATTCAAGAGTGTATAAAAATAATTAAAAATTGATTAAATTTAATAATTAAAAACTTTACTGAATATTAATATTAGTTTAAATTTGGTTAAAAATTTTTTTATCCATAGTTACTATAAATAAAATGTCTTCTTTTCATGTATTTATTTTTTAAATAATTATATACTTCTATATATTGAAATATAGAGAAAAATTCAATCCTATTTCAATCCTTTTTTATAAAACCTCAAAGTATATTTAATCCATTCTATAAGAAATTTTAACCCAGAATATTTTCAATGCTCCTATATAACCGCAAATACAATATGACTATCTTTAATACTGAATATAGAATTTGATCGATACACCCTTCGGTGGCACTAAATGTATTCTATAATATAAGAGCTGTAACTACAAACTTTAAATAAGTATTTACATTTTTGTTTGAATAATGTAATATAAATTTTATTGAGATTTTTAAATAAGAAATACAAGCTTTGTTAAAATTGTTTTTCTTATCACCTTTGAACACTTTTATTTTAAAAGAAAACAAATCTAACATTTTAACTCTAATACTGTACACTAAAAACAAATAAAGTTTATGAAATTTTACACTACTACGATTAACTATTTTAAATAACTATAAAGTATTAAAAATAATACTCTCCTTTTCACAAAATAAAAGTAAAACAAGCGCCAAACTAACAATCGTATCTTTCATCTGATTACAGCCTGTGTGAACTTTAAATATACAGCTTCATAAAATCTAAATTCTCGGCCTGTCTCTGGCATTTATTTTCTTTAAAAATATAATTGAGAACGCATAATCAGAAGTCTTTTCTTCGTTACGCGTCTTAGGTCACAAAGTGTAACACTCATTATTTTTTCCCAAGAACTTAATTAGGTCGAAAGAACGAGCGAAACAAGAAATTATGTCGATATGAATAGTTTTTTAGATATAAGCAGACGAGTTAAAAGAAACATTAATCTGTTTGTGTTATCGATAATTATTAATAAATCAAGTAAATGAAATTAATAATAAGATAGGTGGGATATTATATTACATTTATGTCCCATAGATTAGATTTTATATTACTTTATTGCAATTAGATAATTTGAAAATGTACTATATTATTGTCTTATAATGGCATATGATTTGTATGTAATATTTTATTCGTTTAATTTTTATCATGATTTAAATTATACTACAACTCGTGGAATTAGAATATTTAAAACTATACCCTTAATTTTCACGTCACGTCAAATATTCATGAAATATATATTATACTATATTAAACTGTTATGTTTCTACGTTAATATACTATATTTAACTACTTATTAATATTATTCAATGTTGTATAGTTAAAACTATTAAAGATATTTTCTAAATATAAGAATAACTTTAAAAAAATTATATTAAAATCTAAAAACTAGGTTAGTCGTTTACTTAAAACTTCCAACTAAAACCTCCCAAGATTCACCCTATCCTATTTACGTTCCTTTAAAATTATTTTTAATTATTTTAAACCTATTTTCAATTTATAAAAATTAAATTTAACTTTTAATCGAAGTAGAAACACTGAAAAACAATGTTTACAATACTTAATTTAAAAATTTGAAGCAAATATTCAATAAATTATGAATAGCAGAATATCGATTTGATAAAGGTGTAGGAACTGTTAACTTTGCAGCTAGTAAAATTGACAGAATGATATAATGCCACATTTCATTTTATATATGTGAAAACAAAAATTTTATAGCCTTTTTTCTGTCATAATATTATACTGTCAACTAAAATATATATACAAGTCACCTGTCACTTATGTATGATTTAAACTATATTATAAACTCGTATTCTATTTAAATGATTTATTAAAGTAGATAAAGTTAAATTATAAAGATAAATTTGACAAATCATTTGAGTTAGGGAGATTAATTCATTAGCTTAGATACTTATTAAATCAATCAATAATGAGAAATATCAATTTATATATTAATATTTCTTTGAAATGCGTATCATTAAAAATATTCGTATTTATAATATAATTTATATTTTAGGGATGATTAAATTAATTATAATTTTAAAGATATTTTTTTATTTAAAATATTCAAATTTAAGTAATATAAATACATTTTAAAAACTATGGACGATGTAAATTTTTCAATAGTTCAATTTTTTAAATCTGATAAATTAAAACAAATATTCTAGTTATATTACCATTTGATGTACATATTCAAGAACATGCAAGTTTCTAATTAATTTAAAAAATGCATTATATTTCTTTTGTAAAATTAATAACTTTTAAATTTATTATATTTTAGTACTTAATAACTTCTAAATTTATTATATTATTGTTCACACTTTATATAACTTTCAATTAATTTTTTATAGTAGTAAAATCAATATTTGTAACCACGTGAAACCATTTCTTTCCAATCAATTTTAATCATAAACGTAGTTACTAGTTTATTGTTCTAATACACAATAGTTATTTAGAAAATATTTAATTTTTTAACCACGCTGACAGAACAATTTGGAAAGTGTTAAAATTGAATTGCCATGCTTGAAGATCCCTATATGATTTAACTCTAATAGAAAAAAGAAATTTAAAAACATAAAGAAAGTACAAGTGAAATTGTATGATGAGGCTAACGAATAAAAGCTCAAATAAGTCTAGAATAGAAGATTTTCACGTGTAACATTCGGCACATGATCTTAAATGTGCTGTATAAGAAATTATATTAAAGACCTTATGCAGTTTATTAACTTACGCGTAAAACTTGTACAGAAAAACTAGAAGGAACATGAAAATCATGTTCACGAGAGAAGCGTTACTATGAAGCTGGCAATAATAAAAGGAGAACACTATGACAATGAAAACAATGAATAGGACGTCGTTGCACGATATCGGAGGAAATAAGCGTACACACATTTTCGTTCTACTATGTGGAATGGCATTGAGCCACGATAGCAAAATCCAAATGAATTAAACGACGAGGAAATCGTATGGAAAGTAGGAAAACGGCATTAAAATATGTGGAGCGAAATAAAAGGGTGTTCATTAGGTTAGGAAAATAAAAAATTATAAAGAACGGTATGGGTAACAGTAGCGGATACTGCAAGTGTTTTAAATGAATGAAAATTAAGCCCCCCTCTAACTTAATATTACGTAAATTTATTGTAGAGAAAGTAGCGTATCGCGTCAGAAATGTGATTAATACAAATTCTTTGAATTTCGTATTTATCATGGTAATTTCATTTTAAAATACCACTTTCGAAGGTGTTAGTTTATAATAATACATAATAAGCGATCATTGGAGCGCACATTAAGATTTATGTAAGATACTAAGGATTACATTGTCAACTATCCAGACGATTAATTAATTTATGTTTAACGCTTTAAATGATTGAAGCAAATAAATTATTTTGTATATATATATATATAATCAAAATAATGTTTCGATTCATGCTATTTACACGAGTCTATTGCATATTTCATCAAGAGAAGATTAAAAATAAGAGTGATGCAAAGGTGCAAAAAGGATGAAACGGAACAAACAAATAAAACTGGAGATGGCACAAGGGCAGCGAATTTCGAGAATGTTCGACATAACGCACGTATTCATAGGGACGAGGATTACTACGTGTTCCCCTTTTATTTAAAGAAAGAGATATTGGGGTGATAAACATTAGCTTAACTACAAAATCATTCTCTTCTTTCGAGCTCTCGATAAAACCTTCTTTAAGTTCTTTTAATCGGCCACTATCTTCTCTCTCTCTCTCTCTCTCTCTCTCTCTCTCACTCACTCACTCACTCACTCACTCACTCACTCTCTCTCTCTCTCTCTCTCTCTCTCCCTCTCTCTCAGGGTTCTGCCCGCATATCATTGGCTGTCGGAAAAAAATGGGAGAATCTATGTAAAAAGAGGGGAGATAACGGAGGGACTGCGAGGCCCGATGCAGTATTTCTTTTTATATTGCTTGGAGAATTGAATATGCGCGCACTGCTTGTTGCCAAAACTCTCGTTTCCAATAAATATACCTTAGATTCATCTTGAAAAAAGCTAAACTTAACTTTTTAAAAGTATGGTATAATTATTTTTATGATAATTTCAGATAATGTTAAATGGCTTTCATACACTTCATATATGTAATGGATATTTTATACACTTTAATTTACGCAATTTATTAATTGAGGAGAATAATCAATATTGTGGGATTATTTTAAAATTAAAGTATTTAGGTATGTATTATTTCAATAATACATGTGTCAATAATACATTTCAATAATTCGATGTGCTTTTAAATTGAAATAAAGGAATTTTTATATGCAGAATTTAGAATTTTAATATTTTAAATACCAATTCATATATATTTGGTTATACAATGTTTGAAGATGCTTTCAAATAATTACAATTTTTATATCGAATAAACCATTCTGCAATTATAATTTATTTATTTCACATTTTTGTTGGCAAACTGCCGAGCATCTTGAAAATCGATGAATGTTATTAAGAAAATGCTTGTCTAATAGCTGAAATCTATTTTAACTTGAGCAGGTACAATATTTAAGTATTTACAATACTTAAGTTCACACAGAATCTATGGTGAAAGTAAGAGTGTACTGAGAACGAGATAATGAGAAAAGGCATCAATGAAGGAAAAAAAGCGAGGGGGGAGTTTAAGTGAGCATCGATGTGCACAATGACACATCGATATGCTCGCGACGTTCCTCCACGGAAATGCTTGTAGACAAGAAAGAAAGGACTAATTTGGTATTATAGGCTCGTAGGCTTTGATCACGACCTTATGCGCACACTTGATAGGGCAGATTATTTACAATTGTTCAAGACCCTTGTTGTCACTGGGAAGAGCACTTTTATGCCATTGTTCCCGCCATTCTCTTCATATGGGCTCATTCTCGGCTGAGCAATAAAGTCTGGCAAAATTCGATCAGCGCTCAAGCAAACGCGCATACCTCGCGTAATTATCTCTTGTATTCAACTTGTATTATTAATTTCAACTAGGAGATAAGAACAGCTATCGATTAATTCTCACGAATATTCAATGGAGACCATGATTACAGAGCTAAGGACTTCCGTCATGCCTATGAAATCAATATTGGATGTTATTTTTTAACACTAGGGCACATAAATTTTCAAAATGTTGATAATTGTCTGAAATTAACATAGAATAGAGATATATTATAAAATTAATGCTTTGAATTTTCACGATATTTACCTTATCTATATCTGACCCCGATCTAATAATTTCTTATATTTTATCTATTTTCTAGATCAAAGGCTGAGAATTAAAAAAGATATTAACTGTTATGAATGCAATAAATAAATGCAATAATAAAATATAGCTTTAAAACATTAACTGTGTATTACAATAATGAGAATCTCAAAAATGTGTATAAACCAGGTGCTTTAAAATAGGAAATATGAACAATTATTAAGACAATTACTATTAAGTGTTAAAATTAATTCGTAAAAGTAAAGAAAATGTACTAAACAATTTATTTAGTTAATTGGAAAAAACCATGTTAGTAAGAGAAATTTTTATAGATAGAAAAGATTTATTTATAAAACATTACCTAATATTAAAATAAGTATTATTTTCTATAACATATATTGTGATAGTTTAATTTTTTCTGGAATAATCTTTTCGGTTATAATTATCCTATTTCAAAAGTCACTTGTCAAACTCATAAAATATATAAAGTGTCAATTCTTGGCATCTTAAATTCAAAAGAGTTAATACTTCACGTATGAATACATACACATCGATCGTGAAATTGACTTTGAAGACGAGATGTATTTTATGTGTATTAATAGACCTAGTATATATGTATGTACTTATAAATGTAGTTTTTATTGAATAAAACAATATATATATATATATATTGTTGGGGATTATTGTGGAATCTCGATCGTCTCTATATAATATCGTTTTGTTTGAATATGCTTTTTGAATACTTTATTTATGATTGCCTTATATATTCCAAAAGTCCATGAATATAATGTAATATACATCAAATACATCCTTTTCGAGATAATGACCTTTTTACGACCGTGTTTACTCAGACAGCACCTCGAAAGTTCGACGATGGCCACTATGACCATCACGTGTTTTGCAATATGAGCCCGATAAAATCTACGTACAAAACATTCTAGGAACCCCCGCGTAGTTGCCAAACGTCGTGCTATTTTCATAACGAACCGATTCAAATTTAAAAAGTGTAAATAACAAGCGTCGGTGCATCAGCGCAACCCGTGGCCCGACGTCTCGAAACGCTGCCACCACTACATCACCGCCACTTCACCTCTACCCCCTTCAAAAGGGCGTTGAGATTATTTGGCTAGAGCTCCAATGACAACAGAAAATTAGTCCTCACACAATCAACAAAGATTCCCACTCTTACTGAAATCTAGGATGACCATCCCTACTCAAAGAGCGAGTTGACGGCATTAAAACTAGACTGAACGCGCTCTAATCTTTAGAATTCTCCCAGCTTTCAAAAGTTTGTTTAAATTAGTCCCCAGCAAAGTACAGTGGTCTTACAAAGTTTCTCAATCATCAGTGATCGGCATCATTACAAAGAAGTTTCTACCTGACGCTGATATCAAGTCTTCTACAAGTCAAGCCACAGGACATTCACAGTGTTCAACACATGGATTAGCAAAAACGCTAACCGGAGCCTGCAGAGTGCGTACCCCCCAGCGGATAGCAACACGATAAGCAGATTATTAGGCAAGTAGCTACAATTAAAAGACACTTATACCAGGCGCCAACATCTTGTATATAACCAATATATTAAACTAGAGTCAACATTATAATGGTATGTAATTAATAATTATTCCAAACTGCGCGGTATTCATCATCATACAAAATGTTAACCAAAGAATATAGCTTAATTCTTAATTCAATCAATCCAAGCTTCGCGGTATTCTGTTCACGCATAAATATTGTGATCCTGCGAAATATACAATTCAAGGTAGAGAAAGTATTATATTTTAACCCACGTTCAATAGACAATATTAGTATTTCCATATATTTTCAACAAAAATAGTTTTACAATATTACATGGGACTTTAGTATTGTCAACTCTTTCTATCCTGCTATTTCTCTCCTTCCACTATCGGCCTCTTCCAAAATTACCTTGGGGACAGTACACACTCCCGTTAATTCCCGAACAATATTTACAGGAACTAAAAATATATTAATAATAAAATAAATTGAAGCTTATAATAATATTGCTATCCATATTTTCAATATCTGAATTTCAACTAATGTACGACAAGAAGATATTAAATTCAAATTCAATAAATATTATCCTTACTATGATATTAATAAAATTAAAAATATACTTAAAACGAAAAATTATAAAAATTTACATTTAATAAAATTTGCGTAATCGCACGTGTATATTTTAATAATATATTTATAAGAAAAACCGTAATTTCATAATTAGCTTTAATTTGAAGTGGTCTAGTATTAAAAATAAAGATTAAAATTAGAAGATTGAATTACTTTTAGATAATGCAGATAAAATAATTAATATTTATAATATAATTTATTTGAATGTTAAAACTGATAAGAAATAGATTAATAATAATGAAAGATAAGATATATAAATTTCATTTAAGTCTTTAATAATATTAATATAATAATAAAATACTATAGGATCATTATCGTGATATACTTTACCGATTTATTAATGAATGATGTATTTTAAATTATTGGCAACAAGTGTACTTTACCGACACGAAAATTTATACAGATATTGTATTGACATTATCTGTTCTGAACTGAACTTACTTTATACGTGATCATACGTATATTATGTCTGTTCATATGACGCATATATAAATTTACATCGCCGTTAAAATAAATTTCAAGATTGTTCTACATATATGTATTCATAAGCGAAATACCAAATATGTCAAATTAAATTGATATCAAGTTAAATTTAGATATTTCAGTTTACAATACTTTCTTAATACGTATGTAATAATATATATAATTCTAAAAATCAAATAATATAATTATATAATATAATAATATAATTAAGTTATAAAATTTAAAAAAGTTGGAAAGAAATAATTTAATCTTAATTAATTTACCTATTAGACATTATTCGGTTTAATTTTTTAAATATTTTTGTCAGTTTAATTAGTAAATGCTAATGAAAATCAAAAAACCTAAATTAATGTTATGAATAAATAATTAGCTAAATTATTTTACCTTTTTTTATATAAATGATAGTGTATGTAGCAATTATACAAAAAAGTTTCAAAAGCATAAAGCTGGGTGAACCTGTTATAGTGAATAAATATTACAGTTTTCATCGCAATTATTTCTTATCGTAGAAAATCAAATAAAATTAGTGCTTTAAATATTAGTATAAGTTCAATGTTCTATCTCTCATTCGAAAGCATTCGAATCACTTGAAATAACAATGATGAATTAAGAAAGCAGTTAAGACTTAAGTTATCAAAATATAGTAAAATTAAACATTCATAAAACATGATTTATGAGATACGCTCGTCTCGGCCCATCAGCTAAATTCCTATAAAATTACTAAAGAATATGGGATATCGTAAAAATCTATATGGACTTAAACGATAACGGATCAAGATAAATAAGCAAACGCTCATACTTTTAATTCGGCAAGGCCTACTGAGCGTTTAATGTGAGAAAGTCTTGCATAAACGTACAAACGAACCCAATTCAATGCAAAATCGTCCCTCCTATTGCAAAGTCTTCTGCGGTTAACGAGCAAGCGAATGAACCCCACTCGCAGTCTCACGGGCGTGTCAATACAATGAAGCTAGTTACTTCTCACGAAAATGAAATTACCTCTGCTCCCGCTTTCGTCTTAGATTACAAAACGTTCCTTGGAACTTTGCTTTATGCCCCTCCCTCCGACCTCCCATCTGACTTGCTCCGCCATCGACTCTTCTGTTCCGAGTTTTTGAAGTGTCGACTGCCGCGCTTTTCATTCCCTCTATCCGTCATTTGGAACTCCTTATACTTACTCCTACTCCTTATACTATGCTGTCCAGATTTTTTTTTTCATTTTACTTTTTAACACACTTTCTAGCGAAAACAGAATTCCGTGTCGAGGGAAAATGAATGTTGAATTATAACGTGGCTGTGCATTTTCTCTTAGCCAGCCTTTTCTTATTTAGTTCATAGTAATCTTACGTAATTCGTCAAAACGAAAATGTTTGATACACATTATTTATATTACATTCCGAATACAAAAATAATCTTATACAAAGGTTTTTCTTTACTTTCTCTGTTTGTTATAATTCACTAATAAGATTGTTAACATAGTGCATAAACTTATATAAAAAATTCTATATTAAAATTAGTTTGAGGAAATACTAAATAAAATTACAGAGTAATTAAGTAAAGTATTAGAGCTGCATATTTCTTCAATAATTTTTTTATACGTCTTTTGGTAATATCTTATTACCTACTATAAAATTTAATTGAGCGGATATCTATTTTATAGATTCTCCATTTAGAAAACAGAAGCGTTTCGTAAAACATTTTCTTAAATGTAAATTGTATAAAAATCAAATATAAATTTATAAAGTTGAAATTAATTAAATTTTTTCATTAAATTAAGCTATAATATTATTGGACATAATAACAAATTTAATCAAATAGCTCGCATTTGTAATGTAGTCTAATATTTATTTTCAAGAAAATTACAATATACATCTCAGAACATATATATTAAAACTGATTTTAATTATTTACGAACGCTAGATTTAATAAAATTAAAAGTATATTAAAAATTTTAATCTTTATTTAATTGAATTTTTAATTTAAAAGTTCTCGTGAAAATTATTTCTAAATATTGATAAAAATAATTAAATAACTAAAGCTTTACTTAATACTTTTAAATAAATATAGTAATGATAATGAAAGTAAGTGAAAAAACTATTCAAAATTCACTTCCATTAATCAGCAATCCGATGTCTAAAAGTTTTTTCACTCAATATTAATTATACCCTAGATTATTCACCATTTTAAAACTTATATAAGAGATATTGATCCGACTATCTCCAGAAATGAAGAATTTAAACCTCGCATAACATTTTATAAACTTTAGCTTTTGAGAATCAAAATATAAAAAGTTTATCTAAATGATTAGAAGTATCTTTCAAATTTATGCGATATTGCTCCTAAAATATTCATAAATTATATCCCGAACAATGTCCAGCGGCGTTAAATAATCCGATCTGAGAAAAATCGAGTGCAATATCGAGTGAATATACGAGGTTAAAAATAAAAAAGCAAACAATGCAGGCATTAAATTAATGATAGTTCCGACCCGTGTAATTTATGTCGCACTTCTCCGCCCAATACCTTGTAAAAGCTTTCTTCGGCAGATCTTCGGAAACCAAACCTACAATTCAAGGACAAGAAAAGAGGCTCACCTTTGCTCGAGCGAGTCAGTTCTGTTGGACTTGTAGCCGCTGTCGTTAAGGCTGCCTTCGTGACGAAGCGATGGCAGCGAGTCCCAAGGTGAGTCGCGCTTGTGCATTCCGGTGTAACCTGGAGCCGAGCTCGAGGCCGCGGAGCCGAGGGTCGAGCTCCCCGACTGCCAGCCATCCGAGTGTCGGAACCACTGGGCTCGCGCCGACTCCCCAATGCAGCTCGCACATCTTCAACAATAAGGGATGTTCCACTGTCAAGAGGTGGAGCCGATAGTTTTTGGATGAAAGGTCGATACAGAGCTACAGGCGTTCCTTTGGTTACGATATGACAATGTCCAGGCCAATATATATTTTAATACGCGACTCGAAGAAGTTAATTCTGAGTTGTTTGTTTTTAAGGCTATTAAGATACTCAGAAAGAGAGTGTATTGCATGAGAAGATCATTCTCGCATTGTTTGTAAATTCACCTCGCGAACTACTCGCTGTATTTTTTGCCTACCCGCTACTCTATATTTCCTCTGATATCTGTTTTCAAAATTAAAAAGTACGAGCGCAGACCTTTGTCTTCGATTTACTTACACGACACTATGTATGCACATGAGTTTTTATTTCTATAACGCGCGTATGATAAATTACATTAGAAAATGCTTTGCGTTTAAAGCTTGTTTTATTTTTGTCACAATTTGACAAATTTCAGGTTTTACTGTGGACTCGAATGTAAATTAATAGAAAATAACGGTACTAACGAGATTTTTCGAACATCTATTTCTTTAAATTAGTTCATTAAATTATTAAAGAAAATTAAAATTTTCATACTGTGAAATTTAAAAGGTTACACGTGCATTTCAAATAGATTATTAATATATTATGAAATCAATTACTAAGGAACTTAATGTAAATTTTGAATTATTTGACAATTATTATTCTACCCTTTTTAAAAACTCGTTCATTATAAGTTTATTTATTTTTAAAAGTACAAGCATAAATAATAGCTTACATTCTTTATACTTTATAAAAATATGTATTACATTATGGTATTGATAATGGTAAATTCAATACAAATAATATTAATAATTTTTGACAATTTCCATCTGTACCTCGCATTTAAAAAAATTATTAGATTATACATTTTATACATATAATATTCAATTTATTATATTCAAACTCTATTAAATATAAATTTATATTACTTCTAAAAAGCTAAAAATTTAAAGAAAATGTTAATATACGAAAAAGTTCATTCATATTCTGTATAAGGTGCTAAAATTTTTATAACAAAGTATACTTTGTACATTAATTATAAATTATAAAATAATATAATAAATTTAATATTATATACACATTTTTTGACGTTTAAAATAAATGTAATTTAATTTATATTAAATAATACCTGGAATGTATTTCTAATTTAATATTTTAGCATTTAATTAAAATATGCGAACAGTTTTCACATAATATATTATTTCAATATCAGTTTGATACAAAAGTTAATGGATCAATACCTTGAATTATAATCACTTAGATAACCTCGATCTCGATCGATCTCACGCTCTCTTTTTTCACGCATCATTTCATTTCTATCACTATAATACCCATCTCTATCTTTACTATTTTGTCTTTCGTTACAATAACGATAGGATAAAGGCAAAGTCGATGACTTGCTAGAGCTTGAACCTGAAAAATATAATCATTTTTTAATGTAATATATTGAAATAATAAAAAATTTTATGGACTATATTTAAATACGTTTATGAAATATTTTGTCTTCAATATATAAGTTTATACATAATAAATGGAATTTTTTACTAACGTCTTCTTGATGCATGGGGTGTTCGTTGAGCATTTAGTGGTACATTTTCGGCAAGTTCTATAAATTAAGAATTAATTGAAGTATTAAAGCCTTACTTATATAATATTATGAGTCATTGATCACATTCAATATTTATGAATTACGCATTTTTAAATTATACGTAAAAATATAATATCTACGGAACTATTTAAATATTAAAACATTTTTTATTTAAACAATATAATTTTAATTTTTCAAAATAATGAGCATAAATTAATAAACTTTTACATTTGTATTTTTTCAAGAATACTTATTGTCTTAAAAATATAATATACGTAAATATACGAAAAACTTATTGATCTTATGATAAATCTTATTTTATTTCTTCTTATGCTGTGGAAATTTTGTATAAATGATTTCAAAGTGTTCATTCTTAATACTCAATCAAAGCTATTGTATTGGATATTATTAATATTAGTCATATTTTCTCCGTCATGATTTTATTAAACAATATAATTTAGCGATATAAAATAAAATAATAAATGTTTTGATTTCTTAAATATGAAATGCGTTGTATTCAAACAAATTACAAAACTTTAATGCGTGATCTAATGATGCATAATTAATGAGGTTTACATTTTGTATTATTTAAAATAATAAAAATAGGTCTAGCAATAAATTTAAAATAGATGATATATAATTTATTTCTATATTCATCTATTCTATAATCGAATATTGTTCGAGATTTCCAGAATGTCGAATCAGTTTAGTAACGCACTTTTAATTCTTCAAATTTGTCGCGTTGACCTTCCGCCTCTCACTTCCCCCTCCTTGCCAAGCTGAAGGCTCGACAATATAGAGAAAAAGACATGTATCTATAATATGCATAGTAAGACGCATAGAAACAATGATGTGACGCTTCACCTTCCCCACATAAACTTGGCAGTAAACACTTCCCACTTGGTGGTTTTTAGTCATGTCATA